>JAWMAR010001099.1:233777-312394 GCA_036785375.1 Leucoraja ocellata
CAGCTCAGGGAGTGGACCATGGACACGCTGATAGATCACAGCGCGTCTATTTGGGGCGCTGCAAGTCGGCTGCCCTGCCAGCACCATGTTTGTTATTTCGACTCTTTTCAGTTTTTCTGTTTTGGTGTGTCTAATGTTACATTAGGTGTCACTTGGGGTGTCTTGTGTGGGGGGGTGGGGGGGGGTGGGGGGGTGGGAGGGGGGTATAGGGGGAACCACGTTCGGTTGCCTCCTCGAGGTAGAGGCAACCTTTTCCATCTCGCCTCCCTCGCAGCCTAACATCATGGATGTGAGCGGCGTTTCCCGGAGTCGGGCCCGGAGCATCCATCAATCAAACAATCAACCTTTATTGTCATCTTGCAAAGCAACAGCTGTACAGTGCAAAATGAGAAGACGTTGCCCAGGGAATACCGGAGCATCGCACATAAAACTTTAAACATTTCACACATAAATACCAGTAAAAACAATCCAGTCCGTGATGAAACAGTAGAAATAGTTGAAAGCAGGTAAAACAGCAACATTAAAATACAGTAAAAACAGTCCTTAAAATGGCCAGGGCAGCTGATGTGAGTGGCCAGTGCCAGAGTTATTAAATTGTCAGAGCAAAAAACGCCGCAGAATCAGGTGGAGTGACAGTTTAGCCGCCTCAAAGCCTGTGGCAGGAAGCTGTTTAGCAGTCTGGTAGTCCGGGCTTTGATGCTACGGTATCTCTTGCCTGATGGCAGGAGGTCCAGGTGTGTGTGGAGGGTGAGCAATCTGTACTTAGCTATTCTCAGAGCTTTTTTTCAGACAGCGGCTCTGGAACAGTTCTTGTACTGAGGGTAGGGAGACTCCAATTATCCTCTCTGCTCCCCTCACTAACCTATGCAGAGACTTCCTGTCTGAGCAGTTACAGTTGGAGTACCACGTATTCATGCAGTACGTGAGTACAGACTCCGCCGTGCCCCTGTAGAAAGTACTGAGGATGTTGGTGGGGATTGAGACCTGTTTGAGCTTCCTCAGGTAGTGCAGCCGCTGATGGGCCCGTTTGAAATCCCAGTGATGTTCCTGGACCAGGTGAGACTGTCTATAATTTGCACTCCGAGGAACGTTATGTTCTCCACTCTCCCCACCGTGGTGCCACTGATGTTGAGGGGTGTATGTTTGGGCTGCGCCCTCCTAGAGTCGACAAGCATCTCCTTTGTTTTGTTTTCTATTGCAACAGCAGGTGCAGCGAGGACTTTTCCATGTCCCACAACATGGATTGGAGCGGCCTTTCGCGGAGACGGGCACTGAAGCATCAGCAGCAGGTGCAGCGCGGATTTTCCATCGTGGAGCGGGCGCACCTTTGCCGGGGGTCGCCAGAGGGAAGTGCTCCGATCGCTGGCCTGTTGACTGACAACATGGGGGCTGTGCTCAGCGGAGCATCTAGCAGCGGGCAGGGCGTGGATTTACCGTCCGGAGTCAGGGATCCCTTGCCGGGGATCGCCGGAGAAGAGATCCGACCATCGGCCTGCGTCCATAACATCCGGGAGGAAAGTGCTGATTCGGGACCTTCAAGACATGGAGTGTGTTTGACTGTCTCGATGTCGGAGTTTCGATTATCCCGACGAGAGGGGCGGTAGATCAGGTCGTCCGTAGCGGCAACTACGGAAGGATTATGACATCGAACACTGGTTTACAAGGAAGGACTGAGTGAACTTTGTGAAGAACGCTGTGGAAGATGTTTGTGTTAAATTCTATTCATTTTAAGTGGATAATCATATAACCATATAACAATTACAGAACGGAAACAGGCCATCTCGGCCGTTCTAGTCCGTACCGAACACTTACTCTCACCCAGTCCCATCTACCTGCACTCAGACCATTACCCTCCATTCCTTTCCCGTCCATATAACCATCCAATTTATTTTTAAATGATAAAATCGAACCTGCCTCCACCACTTCCTCTGGAAGCTCATTCCACACAGCTACCACTCTCTGAGTAAAGAAGTTCCCCCTCATGTTACCCCTAAACGTCTGTCCCTTAATTCACAAGTCATGTCCTCTTGTTTGAATCTTCCCTACTCTCAGTGAGAAAAACTTATCCACGTCAACTCTGTCTATCCCTCTCATCATTTTAAAGACCTTCATCAAGTCCCCTCTTTACCTTCTGCGCTCCAAAGAATAAAGACCTAACTTATTCAACCTTTCTCTGTAACTTAGCTGCTGAAACCCAGGCAACATTCTAGTAAATATCCTCTGTACTCTCTCTATTTCGTTGTATCGCTGCTGGCAAATCCATTTCACTGCACCGTCGAGTACATGTGAGTATCGAATAAAATAGACTTTGACTTTTGACGTTGTCTCGCAATAACGTGCGTCCAGACTTTCACCGTGTATGATAGCGCCCGTGGAAGGCGGGATCGGACAAGCTCAACGTCTCGTCTTGTCTCTGTTCACGTGCGTATAATGTGCTGAAGGTAGGCACAAGATGCTGGAGTAACTCAGCGGGACAGGCAGCATCCCTGGAGTGAAGGAACGAGTGACGTTTCGGGTCGAGACCCATCTTCAGAAATGCTGCCTGTCATTGAAACATAGACGATAGGTGCAGGAGTAGGCCATTTGTCCCTTCGAGCCTGCGCCGCCATTCAATATGATCATGGCTGATCATCCAATTCAGTATCCTGTACCTGCCTTCTCTCCATACCCCCTGCTCCCTTTAGCCACAAGGGCCACATCTAACTCCCTCTTAAAAATAGCCAACGAACTATGGCCTCAACTACCTTATGTGGCAGAGAATTCAAGTGATTCACCACTCTCTGTGTAAAAAATGTTCATAAAAGACCCCCCTCCCCCTTATCCTTAAATGTGTGTGGCCCCTTGTTCTGGACTTCCCCAACATCGGGAACAATTTTCCTGCATCCATCCTGTCCAACCCCTTAAGAATGTTGTACGTTTCTATAAGATCCCCCCTCAATCTTCTAAATTCTAGCGAGTACAAGCCGAGTCTATCCAGTCTTGCTTCATATAAAAGTCCTGACATCCCAGGAATCAGTCTGTTGAACCTTATCTGTACTCCCTCTATGGCAGGAATGCCTTTCCTCAGATTAGGAGACCAGAACTGTACGCAATACTCCAGGTGTGGTCTCACCAAGACCCTGTACAAGTGCAGTAGAACCTTCCTGCTCCTATACCAGAGGCTGATCATGGAACAAATCAACTCCTACCTCGACAAAATCCTGGACCCCCTGCAGTTTGCTTTCCGCCACAACAGAGCAACGGTGGATGCGATCTCGCTGGCCCTCCACTACGCACTGGTCCACTTGGACAACAACAACTCATGTGTCAGGCCGTTATTCATTGATTGCAGCACGGCATTTAACATTATCATCCCCTCCAAACTGGTTACCAAACTCGCAGAACTGGGTCTCTGCGCATCCCTCTGCAACTGGATCCTCGACTTCCTCATTCACAGACCACAGTCTGTTCGTATTGATGGAAATGTGTCAGCTTCGATAACAATCAGCATGGGAGAACCTCAAGGCTGCGTGCTCATGCCCCCTGCTGTACTCACTCTATACTAATGACTGCGTAGCCAGTCACAGTGCGAACTCCATTATCAAGTTCGCTGACTACACCACTATTGTGGGGCGTATCACTGATGGGGATGAGTCAGAATATAGAAGATAGATCGAGCAACTGTCCATATGGTGCCAGCGCAATAACCTGGCCCTCAACACCAGCAAAACCAAGGAACTGAGTGTGGACTTTGGAAGGAGTAGGAGGGGGACCCATAGCCCCATTTATATCAATGGATCGATGGTTGAAAGGTTCAAGAACTTCAAATTCCTGGGCGTGCACATCTATGAAGATCTTTCCTGGTCCGAGAACACTAACGCAATTATCAAAACAAGCTCATCAGCGCCTCTACTTCCTGAGAAGATTACGGAGGGTCGGATGTCAAGGAAGACTCTGTCTAACTTCTACAGGTGCACAGTCGAGTTGCATCGTGGCTTGGTTTGACAATTTGAGCGCCCTGGAGAGGAAAAGACTACAAAAAGTAGTAAACACTGCCCAGTCCATCATCGGCTCTGACCTTCCTTCCATCGCGGGGATTTATCGCAGTCGCTGCCTCAAAAAGGCTGGCAGTATCATCAAAGACGCACACACCATCCTGGCCACACACTCATCTCCATGCTACCTTCAGGTAGAAGGTACAGGGGCCTGAAGACTGCAACAACTAGGTTCAGGAATAGCTACTTCCCCACTGCCATCAGGCTATTAAACCTGGCTCGGACAAAACTCTGATTATTAATAACCACTTTCTGTTATTTGCACTTGATCAATTTATTTATTCATGTGTGTATATATTTATATCATGGTATATGGACACATTTATCTGTTTTGTAGTAAATGCCTACTATTTTCTGTGTGCTTAAGCAAAGCAAGAATTTCATTGTCCTATAAAGGGACACATGACAATAAACTCACTTGAACTTGAACTACTCAAATACTTTGCTCCGAATGATAACATACCATTCGCTTTCTTCACTGCCTGCTGCACCTGCATGCCTACTTTCAATGACTGGTGTACCATGATAGCCAGGTCTCGTTGCATCTCCCCTTTTCCTAATAGGCCACCATTCAGATAATTGTCTACTTTCCTGTTTTTGCCACCAAAGTGGATACACTCACATGTATCCACATTATACAGCAAGTGCCATGCATTTGTCCATTCACCCAGCCTATCTAAGTTACCTTGCAGCCTCCTAGCATCCACTTCGCTGCTAACACTGCCCCCAGCTTCGTGTCATTCGCAAATTTGGAGATGTTGCATTCAATTCCCTCGTCTAAATCATGATTATACATTGTAAATTTGTTCGGCATGGACTTGTAGGGCCGAGATGGCCTGTGTCCGTGCTGTAATTGTTATATGGTTATATGGTTATATGGTTATATGGTTATAAATAGCAGGGGTCCCAGCACTGAGCCGTGCGGTACCCCACTAGTTACTGCCTGCCATTGTGAAAAGGACCCGTTTACTCCTACTCTTTGCTTCCTGTCTGCCAGCCAGTTCGCTGTCCACATCAATACTGAACCCCCAATATCGTGTCCTTTAAGTTTGCATTCTAATCTTTTATGTGGGACATTGTCGAAAGCCTTCTGAAAGTCATATCCCGCTGAGTTACTCCAGCATTGTGTGTCGATCTTTTGTTTAAAGCCACACATGCAGTTTCTTCCCACACCAACTTGAACTGAACTGCGTTGTAACACCAGTCGGACTAACAGCGGACTGGGCGGGCAGGATTCTGGTAGCTGTTCACGATGATAAGATGTTGTATGTCTCAGCAGAGAGGGGAGGGAGAGGGCAGAGAGGAGGCTGGAGGGGGAGAGAGGAGGAGGGAGAGGGATAGAGGAGGAGGGGTGGAGAGATAGGAGGAGAGAGGAGGAGGGAGGGAGAGAGAAGAGGAGGGAGGGGGAGAGGAGGGGGAGAGAGGAAGAGGGAGGGGAGGAGGCGGAGGGAGGGGGAGAGAGGTGTAGGGGTAGAGGAAGGAGCGGGAGAGATGATGGGGAGGAGAGAGAGTGGGGGAGAGAAGGGGAGATATCGAGAGGGGGAGAGGGAAATGCAAGGAGGGAGAAAGGATGTACGGAGAGGGGATGGAGGGGATGGATAAAGGGGAGAGAGAGATGCAGGGAGGGAGAGAGGATGGAGGGGAGGAAGATGGAGGGGGAGGGAGAGGATACAGAGGGAGTGTGTGCATGGAGGGGGGAGATGTATGCAGGGAGGGAACAATATATTACAAAGCAGTGGGTGGGAGAATACAGGGAAAATTGAGGCAGAGGGAATTGTTTTGTTTATTGACACGTGTACCGAGGTACAGTGAAAGGTTTGTGTTGTGTGTAGATACATGCTAAGGGAATAACGTTTAATGCAAGGTAAAACCAGCAAAGTCCGATCGAGGACAGTCCTCTGGTCACCAATCTGGTTGATAATTGTTCAGGGGACACAAAATTGCTGGAGAAACTCAGCGGGTGCAGCAGCATCTATGGAGCGAAGGAAATAGGCACGTTTCGGGCTATCTGAAGAAGGGTTTCGGCCTGAAACGTTGCCTATTGAGTCTGAAGAAGGGGTTCGTCCAGAAACGTTGACTATTTCCTTCGCTCCATAGATGCTGAGGTGCAGTGAATAGCTTCTGTTGTCTGTATAGATGTATGATAAGGCCGCTGAGTTTCTCCTGCACTTTTGTGTACCTTTGATTTTCCAGCATCTGTAGTTCTTTCTTAAACACAGATCTTAGTTCAGGACCGCTCTCTCGTTGTGGCAGGATGGTTCAGTAGCCTGATAACAGCCGGGAATAAATTCTCCCTGAATCTGGAGGATTGTGTGTGTGCGTTTGTTTTCATACTTCTGTGCCTCTTGCCCGATGGGAGCGGGGAGGATAGGGAGTGACCGGGGGTGAGACTGGTCCGCGATGATGCTCCTGGCCTTGCCGAGGCAGCGTGAGGTGTAGATGGAGTCCATGGAAGTGAGGTTGGTTCATGTGTGGGTGTGATGGTCTGGGCCAGGATCGGCCTTAAGCCGATTGGACCGATTGCTTCCAATTGCGCCAAGCGAGTAAGGGGGCCCCAGAGTCATCTACTCTCAGCTCTGGTAGATCAATACACGGAGGGCCGGGCCGGAGTTTGAAGCAACGTCACACATGCGTTCGCCCGGACCGCGGCACCCGTTCCCGCCGCCGGCCCTCCCCCTCCCCCCTCTCCTTTTCTCCTTCCCTCCATCCTTTCTCCCTCTCTCTCCCCTTCCCTCATTCGCTCCATCCCTTCTTTATCTCCTTCCCTCCCTCCTTTCCCTACCCCCCGCCCTCTCATACTTCCTCCCTCCCACCCTCCCACCCTCCCTTCTCTCCTTCCCTCCCACACACACATCACGCACAGATAACTAACACACACAAGTAAGTTATGATGGGGTAGAAGCCCAAAGGGTAGGATGGGGCTGAAGCCCAACATCTAATGCCTGGACTGGTTTTTCAACAATGGTTATTGGTTTTACAGGATCTATTAAATTAAATTACTATTTTTAAATTTCACTCACTAAAGCAAGTGGTATTGCAACTATGTACTTTACAGAGGTGACCTACACATTGTGTGTGTTACTTCTAGGCTTACATGTATGCAATTATATATTCATATGTAGCTCAGATCTGTTTGGTCCATTATATCGCAGGCACTTTTTAAGTGCACATTTTGATCACTCTCCATTCTACCAGAGATATAAAGTCTATAATAGACTTTAATTATATTTCTATGAATCTACAGATCTTGGCTGGGAACCTGGTGCTCACCAAAATGGTCCCCAATTGGGCCCCGCACCTCCTAAGGCCGGTCCTGCTCTGGGCTGCTGGCCTTGCCGAGGCAGCGTGAGGTGTAGATGAAGTCGATGGAAGGAAAGAGAGGAAGGAAAGAGAAGGGCAGAAAGAAACATCAGATAAAGTGGGAAGAGTGTGTAGGTGGGTGTGGGGGGGGGGGGGGGGGGGAGGGGGGGGGGGGGACACAGGGAGGGGTTGAGCAGAGGTCCATTTGTATCTGGGCTTCTTCTCGCTGTACAGATCCCGGTCACCGAGATTCAGATTCTGTAGAGAAAGACATTTACAAGTTATAGGAGTGGATTTAGGCCATTCAGCCCATCAAGTCTACACCGCCATTTAACCATGGCTGATCTCTCCATCCTAACCCTTTTTTCCTGCTTTCAACGCATAACCCTTGACACCCGCTCTAATCAATAATCTATCTATCTCTGTCTTAATAATGCCCACAGCCCTCTGTGGCAACGAGTTCCACTGATTAACGACATTCTGGCTAAAGAGGTTCCTCCTCACCTTTTGAAAATAGCGCCTTTTAATTCTGGGGCTGCGCCCTCAGGTCCTAGACTCTCCCACTAGTGGAAATATCCTCTCCACATCCACTCGATCCAGGCCTATCACTAATCTGTACGTTTCAATGAGTTACCCCCTCATCCTTCTAAACCCATGTGAGTACAGGCCCAGCGCCGACAAACGCTCATCGTACGTTAGTTAACCCCCTCATTCCTGGGATATTTCTTGTAAATCTCATCTGGACCCTTTCCAAGAAACACCGGTCACAGGAAGGGGCTGGAGGGGAGGGATGTCTTTACAGAGATAGTGAGGGAAGGGGGTTACAGAAATAGGGGGGAGGGGGTGTATGGGCTGGATGGGTGGAGGTCAAACTGACAGGGAGGGGCAGCGAGACCTGGGTGTACTTTTACACCGGCCACTGAAAGTTAGCGTGCAGGTACAGCAGGCAGTGAAGAAAGCTAATGGAGTGTTGGCCTTCATAACAAGAGGATTTCTGTATAGGATTAAAGAGGTTCTTCTGCAGCTGTATATGCCTATGTTGAGACCACGTCTGGAGTTTTGAGTACAGTTTTTGTCGCCTAATCTGAGGAAAGATATTCTTGCCGTAGAGGGAGTACAGAGAAGGTTCACCAGACTAATTCCTGGGATGTCAGGACTTTCATAAAAAGAAAGACTGGATAGACTCGGATTGTACGCTCTGATCAGGGAGAGTGAGGACGTCATAGAGGGGAGTTATAGAGAGGTGGTCACTCCAAAACCACGGGAGAGAGACATGTGGGTCACGTTAAGGAAGGGCAAGGGGCAGAGGCAGGAACGAGTGAGTACTCCAATGTCGGTACACCTCGCAAATAAGTACTCCTGTTTGAGTACAGATGGGGGTGACAGCCTACCCGGGGGTAGTGACAGTGGACGGGCCTCCAGCACAGAGACCGGCCCTGTTGCTCCAAAACGTAGGGAAAAAAAGAGGGCAATAGTAATTGGGGACTCTATTGTTAGGGGGTCGGATAGGCGATTCTGTGGTCGCAGTCGGGAGACCAGGATGGTGGTCTGCCTCCCTGGTGCCAAGGTCTCAAAGCATCCAAGATATCCTTAAATCAGAGGGAGAGGAGCCTGAGGTCGTGGTACATATAGGTACCAATGACATAGGGAAAAAAAGGGAAGAGGTCCTGAAGGGAGGATTTAGGGAGTTGGGAGGAGAGTTAAGAAAAAGGACCAAAAAGGTAATAATCTCAGGATTACTGCCTGTGCCACGCGACAGTGAGAGTGGGAATGGAGCGAGGTGGAGGATAAATGCGTGGCTGAAAGACTGGTGCAGAGGGCAGGGATTCAAGTTCCTGGATCATTGGGACTTCTTTTGGGGAAGGTGGGACCTGTACAGAAAGAATGGGTTGCACTTGAACCCGAGGGGGACCAATATCCTAGCGGGGAAATTTGCAAAGGCAGCTGGGGAGACTTTAAACTAGAATGGTTGGGGCGAGGGACTCAAATAGCGAAAGGTAGTAGACAGAATGGGAGGCAGGAAGCAGAAATGGGAAGCACTCGGACACAAGAGGAGAAAGAAAAAAAAGGAAATAAACAGAGAATAAGAGACGGGGTTTTTCTTAAATGTGCACATTTTAATGCTAGGAGCATTGTAAGAAAGGTGGATGAGCTTAGAGTCTGGATAGACACCTAGACGTATGATGTTGTGGCGATCAGTGAAACGTGGTTGCAGGAGGGCTGTGATTTGAAACTAAATATTCCAGGATTTCGTTGCTTCAGGTGTGATAGAATTGGAGGGGCAAGAGGTGGAGGTGTTGCATTGCTAGTCAGGGAAGGTATTACTGCTTTGGCAGGATAGATTGGAGGACTCATCTAGGGAGGCTATTTGGGTGGAATTGAGAAGTGGGAAAGGTGTAGCAACACTTATAGGGGTGTCTTATAGACCGCCAAACGGGGAACGAGAATTGGAAGAGAAAATATGTAAGGAGATAGCGGAGATTAGTAGTAAGCACAAGGTAGTGATTGTGGGAGATTTCAACTTTCCACACATAGACTGGGAAACACATTCTGTAAATGGGCTGGATGGGTTGGAGTTTGTAAAATGTGTGCAGGATAGTTTTTTGCAGCAATACATAGAGGTACCTACTAGAGGAGGTGCAGTGCTGGACCTCCTGTTAGGAAATGAGACTGGACAGGTGGCGGAGGTATGCGTTGGGGAGCACTTCGGGTCCAGTGATCACAATACCATTAGTTTCAATATAATTATGGAGAGGGTCAGAACTGGACCTAGGGTTGAGATTTTTGATTGGAGAAAGGCTAACTTTGATGCGATGCGAGATGATTTAAAAGGAGTGAACTGGGACATTTTGTTTTATGGGAAAGATGTAGAAGAGAAATGGAGGACATTTAAAGGGGAAATTTTAAGAGTACAGAATCTTTATGTTCCTGTTCGGTTGAAAGGAAACAGTAAAAATTGGAAAGAGCCCTGGTTTTCAAGGGAAATTGGACATCTTGTTCGGAAAAAGAGGGAGATCTACAATAATTATAGGCAGCGTGAAGTAAATGAGGTGCTTGAGGAGTATAAGGAATGTAAAAATAATCTTAAGAAAGAAATTAGAAAAGCTAAAAGAAGATATGAGGTTGCTTTGGCAAGTAAGGTGAAAGTCAATCAAAAGGGTTTCTACAGCTATATTAATAGCAAAAGGATAAGGAGGGATAAAATCGGTCCATTGGAGAGACAGAGTGGACAGCTATCTGCAGAGCCAAAAGAGATGGGGGAGATATTGAACATTTGTTTTTCTTCGGTATTCACCAAGGAGAAGGATATTGAATTATGTGAGGTAAGGGAAACTAGTAGAGTAGCTATGGATACTATGAGGTTCAAAGTAAAAGAAGTACTGACACTTTTGAAAAATATAAAAGTGGATAAGTCTCCAGGTCCTGACAGGATATTCCCTAGGCCATTGAGGGAAGTTAGTGTAGAAATAGCCGGGGCTATGACAGAAATATTTCAAATGTCATTAGAAACGGGAATAGTCCCCGAGGATTGGCATACTGCGCATGTTGTTCCATTGTTTAAAAAGGGTTCTAAGAGTAAACCTAGCAATTATAGACCTGTAAGTTTGACTTCAGTGGTGGGCAAATTAATGGAAAAGATACTTAGAGATAATATATATAAGTATCTAGATAAACAGGGTCTGATTAGGAACAGTCAACATGGATTTGTGCCTGGAAGGTCATGTTTGACTAATCTTCTTGAATTTTTTGAAGAGGTTACTAGGGAAATTGACGAGGGTAAAGCAGTGGATGTTGTCTATATGGACTTTAGTAAGGCCTTTGATAAGGTACCTCATGGAAGGTTGGTTAAGAAGGTTCAACTGTTGGGTATAAATGCAGGAATAGCAAGATGGATTCAACAGTGGCTGAACGGGAGAAGCCAGAGGGTAATGGTGGATGGCTGTTTATCGGGTTGGAGGCAGGTGACTAGTGGGGTGCCTGAGGGATCTGTGTTGGGTCCTTTGTTGTTTGTCATGTACATCAATGATCTGGATGAAGGTGTGGTAAATTGGATTAGTAAGTATGCAGATGATACCAAGATAGGGGGTGTTGTGGATAATGAAGAGGATTTCCAAAGTCTACAGAGTGATTTAGGCCATTTGGAAAAATGGGCTGAAAGATGGCAGATGGAGTTTAATGCTGATAAATGTGAGGTGCTACACCTTGGCAGGACAAATCAAAATAGGACGTACATGGTAAATGGTAGGTAATTGAAGAATACAGTTGAACAGAGGGATCTGGGTATAACCGTGCATAGTTCCTTGAAGGTGGAATCTCATATAGATAGGGTGGTAAAGAAAGCTTTTGGTATGCTAGCCTTTATAAATCAGAGCATTGAGTATAGAAGCTGGGATGTAATGTTAAAATTGTACAAGGCATTGGTGAGACCAAATCTGGAGTATGGTGTACAATTTTGGTCGCCCAATTATAGGAAGGATGTCAACAAAATAGAGAGAGTACAGAGGAGATTTACTAGAATGTTGCCTGGGTTTCAACAACAAAGTTACAGAGATAGGTTGAATAAGTTAGGTCTTTATTCTCTGGAGCGCAGAAGGTTAAGGGGGGACCTGATAGAGGTCTTTAAAATGATGAGAGGGATAGACAGAGTTGATGTGGACAAGCTTTTCCCTTTGAGAATAGGGAGGATTCAAACAAGAGGACATGACTTCAGAATTAAGGGACAGAAGTTTAGGGGTAATATGAGGGGGAACCTCTTTACGCAGAGAGTGGTAGCGGTGTGGAATGAGCTTCCAGTGGAAGTGGTGGAGGCAGGTTCATTGGTATCATTTAAAAATAAATTGGATAGGCATATGGATGAGAAGGGAATGGAGGGTTATGGTATGAGTGCAGGCAGGTGGGACTAAGGGGAAAAAAATTGTTTGGCATGGACCTGTAGGGCCGAGATGGCCTGTTTCCGTGCTGTAATTGTTATATGGTTATATGGTTATATGGTTATATGTACTTACTAGAATTTAGAAGATTGAGAGGGGATCCGATAGACACGTACAGAATTCTTAAGTGGTTGGTGATGCTAGATGCAGGAAGATTGTTCCCGATGTAGGGGAAGTCCTGAAAAAGTGGCCACACAGTCTAAGGATAAGGGGTAGTATTTTAGGACCGAGATGAGAAAATCATATTTCACACAGAGAGTGGTGAATGTGTGGAATTCTCTGCCACAGAACGTAGTTGAGGCCACAGTTCATTGGCTATATTTAAGAGGGAGTTAGATGTGGCCCTTGTGACTAAAGTGATTAGGGGGTATGGAGAGAAGGCAGGTACAGGATACTGAGTTGGATGATCAGACATGATCATATTGAATGGCGGTGCAGGCTCGAAGGGACGAATGGCCTCTACGCCTGCACCTATTGTCTATGTTTCTATATTTCAAGATGTCAGATGAAATTAATGAAGATTCCCGAAATGCACTCGTCAATGGAAACGAATAAACTGAACATTGCGATTTCAGGCGCCTGCTCATGGTTATCGAGATTGCGGAGAGATGATGAGGTTTCTACCAGGCCTGTAGATTGCTCTCTACCCCGGCACTAACTGTCCACTAAACAGAACATATAGACTGGATATCATCACCCATGATGACTGGTGCCCTTTCCGTGAGGGAGGCACATTGTGCCCGGACAAAAATGAGTTAACAGTAGATGTTTGTTCAGTGAGTGTGTGTGATTAACGTCAGTCTACACGGAGCCCGGTTGTGTCACCCACCCTCTGGAGATTTCCCAGTTCCCAATATAAACCATTCCTGTTGTTGCTGGGATATGAGAGTGTTGGTGAGTTCATCCCGCCCGTCACCGACAGACAGACAGAGAGCAGCAGCTCCAGCCACAGAGGGAGAAAACCCATTGGGATTCTGTGGACAATAAAGTGGGATTTTAGATGGATGTTTCGGAATCCGGGAATATTAGAGAAGTGAAGTGAATGCCACCGAGTGTAATCGGGGAACAGTGAGAGAGTGTGTGCGGTGTTACACAAATGGATCGGTCTGTGAAAACGGTAGACTGGGAAGTTACCGCCATGGAGAAGGGAGTCTTCTATTGGGCCGACGCTTTTTTTAATCTTGGTTCAGATTAAGTTATCGAATGTACATTGCACTCAAAGTTATGCAGCCTGTCCTTTATCCCATGCTAGCCATTGTTGCTCTTCCAGGTAAGTCCCCGTCCAAATTCCCGCGCAACAGCAGGTGAGAAGCGGCAGTGACGGGGATCCGGTATAAATGTCTGCAGCTCGGACAATCCATGACGTACGTGTCCCTTGAAGAAATCTTCGACAGAGTAATGGGTAATGTGTTGATACTGCATGTTTGTGGGGATCAGACGTTTATCACTACGAAGGCTCATATGAGGAAAGACTGGTGAGACCACACCTGGAATATTGTGTACAGTTTTCGTCTCCTAATCTGAAGAAATACATTCTTGCCATAGAGGGAGTACAGAGAAGGTTCACCAGACTGATTCCTGGGATGTCAGGACTTTCATATGAAGAAGGACTGGATAGACTCGGCTTGTACTCGCTAGAATTTAGAAGACCGAGAGGGGATCTTATAGAAACATACACAATTCTTAAGGGGTTGGACAGGCTACTTGCAGGAAGATTCTTCCCGATGTTGGGGAGGTCCTGGACAAGGGGGCACACACAGTTTACGGATAAGCGGGACATCTTTTAGGACCGAGATGAGAAAAACAGTTTTTTGCACACACATAAAGTGGTGAATCTGTGTAATTCTCTTCCTGCCAGAGTAGTTGAGGCCAGTTCATTGGCTATAATTAAGAGGGAAGTTAGCTGTGGCCCTTGTGGCTAAAGGGATCAGGGGGTATGGAGAGAAAGCACGTACAGGATACTGAGTTGGATGATCAGCCATGACCATATTGAATGGCGGTGGGTGCAGGCTCGAAGGGACGAATGGCCTAGTCCTGCACCTATTGTCTATATTTCCATGTGTCTATATCCCTCCTCATCTCATTCTTAAAGGAACGGCCTTTTAATTGCGAGGATGTGACATCTGGTCCTTGATTCTCCCACTAGTTGAAACATTCTCTGTGTAGACTTGTTTTCTAATGTTGTCCTAATGTCTTCGTTTATTAAACACGCGAGTTGGTTCTGTAACCCGCCCGCCTTGCAGAATTGATGTGTACATTCTGTGTGAGTATGTGTCACCCGCCTGTGTTTATGTCGGCGGTTTCAGTCTATGTTTCTTACCATGCTGCTGTAAGCAAGATTGTCTAATGTACCATCACCTCCCTTGCACCGATGCAGATGGTAATAAAGTCCCTGAACTCCTTCCTTCGCTCACTTCCCTCGCTCGCTCATACCTACTCTGATGTATAATCTTTGATTCACTCACAGTGAAGCAAAGAGCTAAACTCCCATGGTGAAGTGAGAAATGGTCAGACACAGATCTGATTCTTTATCCCAATCCTCCTAACTGCAGCTTCTCATCTGTTTAGTAATCGAGCAGATGCAGAATAATGTATTTCCTTCAGTAGTTACTACTAGACAGCCTCGTTTACACAATCTTTTACAATCTCAGAACAGGATTGTGCATTTGATTTGCCCCTCGCCTCGATGAACTTGCCGAGTTTGCTTTGTCCGCTGGCTGTGTGTCATGTCTCTGATTACTTCCCTCCCTCCTCACAGTGAACACGCTGACCATTGTGGTCCTGTCCCGGGGAAAGTGCGGTCTCTCCACTGGTGTCACTCGCTACCTGATGGCCATGGCATCGGCCGATCTACTGGTCATTATTGTCGACCTGATAATGAGGCAGATTCCCATTGCTTACTATGTAGCATTTCGGTTCCTGCGGTATGTTCCAGTGTGTAATATCCACGCCGTCTTCCTTTACGCCGTCACCGACTGTTCTGTCTGGTTCACCGTCACCTTCACCTTTGATCGATTTGTGGCCATTTGTTGCCGGAAGCTGAAAACAAACTATTGCACCGAGAGAACAGCGGCTGTGGTTCTGGGGACAGTGACCGTGCTGAGCTGTTTAAAGAACATCTTCTGGTATTTTATGTTGCGCGGTGGGTACATGCTATTTAATATCCCCTGGTTTTGTTTCGGAAGATCCGGTGTTTCGTACTCACTGGCCTGGGGAATCGGGGAGTTTCTCCAGTATCTCATCACCCCCGTGATGCCATTTGTCCTCATTGTTGTGTTCAACACTTTGACCATCAGGTACGTGTTAGTGGCGAGCAGAGCTCGCAGGAGACTCCGGGGTCCCAGCAGTGGGGAGAGTGGCAAAGACCCGGAGATGGAGAGCCGCAGGAAATCCCTCATTTTACTGCTTGTCATCTCGGGGAACTTCATCGTGTTGTGGGCGGTCTATGCGGTATATGTTGTGTGGTTCAGACTGGCTGAATTAATTCCTGGCTGGGTCTATCCAGACCTATTCGTTCGCGAACTGAGCTACATGTTGCAGATACTGAGCTGCTGCACAAACACGGCTCTTTACGCCCTCACCCAGACTAAGTTCAGGCAGCAGTTCAAACAATTGGTGAAAACCCCCCTTTTCACTGATTGTAAAATGCACTCAGCGTGGCGGGTTTAGGAATCCGTTCCCTCCCCCATCCCCCCTCTTTCTCCACAACACACTGAGGATCCTCAGTGACCTGGTCCACAGATGATTCATGTGACCCTGGTGACCTCCGATTTCGCTACGAAGATCCACCCACCGTTAGATCCTCCCACCTGTCCCCCACCGAATCTCCGGCAGTGTCTGGACCAACCCACCCACACCCTCCCACGAGAACCACCACATTACCACACTATCACCAACATCACCGCCCCATTAGACTCGGCTTGTACTCGCTAGAATGTAGAAGATTGAGGGGGGTTATCGCAGAAACTTACAACATTCTTAAGGGGGGAAGGGAGGGAGTGTAGGGGTGGAGGGGGGGGATATATGGGGAGAGTGTGGGGTGGAGAGTGTGGGGGGAGGCTTGATGCGGGAACAATCCCCCCCTCACAATCCCCCCTCACACCCCCCCTATCCCCCGCACACTCTCTTCCCCCACAATCCCCCCCCCACACTCTTCCCCCACACTTTCCCCTCACTCTCCAACACTGCCTCCTCTTCCGCACACCCCTACACCTTCCCCCCACACTCCCCACACAACTCTCCCCCCGCACTCTCCCACCCACACTCTCCCCCCCACACTCTCCCCCCCACACACATCCCCCACACTCACCCCCACACTCTCCCCCCCACACTCTCTCCCACACTCTCCCCCCCACACTCTCCCCCCACACTCTTCCCCCACACTCTCCCCCCACATTCTCTCCCAAAAACCCCCACACTCTCCCTCACACTGCCTCCTCTTCCGCACACCCTACACCTTCCCCCCACACTCCCCCACACTCTCCCCCGCACTCTCCCCACCCACACTCTCCCCCCACACTCTCCCCCCACACTCTCTCCCCCCACACTCTCCCCCACACACTCTCCCCACACTCTGCCCTTCACATTCCCCTCATACTCTCCGCCCCACACTTTACCCCCGCACACTCTCCCCCCACACTTACCCCCCGCCCACTTTTCCACTCACACTCTCCGCCCCACATTCTCCCCACACACTCTCACCCACACTCTCCCTCCCCACAATCTGCCCATCACTTTTCCCCTCATACTATCCGTCCCACACTCTCTCCCCACACTCCCCCTCTCCCACCCCCCCCCCCCGCCAAGGAACGCAGGGGCGATACAGACTAAGGGACTGTGGTAACTGTGAAATCGACAGAAGGATGGAGGGTTGGGTGTGCATGCGTGCTGTGTTCGTGATATTTATTTAGTTGTTTATCTTTATTATTTTACCGTGTATGTATCGTTAGCTTTTAGAAATGTTTGAATGCTGCACTGACTGGCTGACATTTTAAATTTCGTTGTACATGGTCCATGTTACAATGACAATAAAGAAACTATTCTATTCTATTCCACCCTCTCCCACCACACTTCGCCCCACATATTCCCCCCGCACCCCCCACACTCTCCCTCCCACACACTCCCCCACACTCTCCCCCACACTCTCCCCCACACTCCTCCCCCTCCCCCATACCCACACACTATATCTCCCCCCGTACCGCCCCCACACAACATCCCCCCCCCCCCCACACACACACACACACTCCCCCGCACTCTCCTCCACACTCTCCCCCACACTCAACCCCGCACTCCCCGCTCACACTCAGCGCCTCCCCGCCACACGCACCTCCTCCCCTCCACTCCCCCCGACAGGATCAACCACCTCCCCCCGACAGTTTCACCCCTGCACACTCTCCCCCTATCCCCACAATACCCCCACACTCTTGCCCTCTTCCCCACACTCTCCCCCCGCACAATCTATCCCCTCCCCCACACTGTCCGCCCAAACTCTTTCCCCCACAATCTCCTCCACACTCTCTCCCCACACTCATCCCACCACCCTCTCTCCCACACACTCTCCTCTCACACTCTCCTCGCCCACACTCCCCCGACACTCTCCCCGCACACTCTCCCCTACACTCCCCCGACACTCTCCCCGCACACTCTCCCCCCACACTCCCCCGACACTCTCCCCGCACACTCTCCCCTACACTCCCCCGACACTCTCCCCGCACACTCTCCCCCCACACTCCCCCGACACTCTCCCCCCACACTCTCCCCGCACACTCTCCCCCCCACACTCCCCCGACACTCTCCCCCCACACTGTCGCCCACACTCTCCCCTCAACAACTCTCCCTCACACTCTCCCTCCACACGCTCCCCCTAAACTCACGCCCCACAGTCTCCACCAACACTCAACCCCCCACACTATGTCCACTCCCCACACTCACCCCACCACCCTCTCTCCCCACACTCTCCCCCTCACACTCTCCTCCGCCCACACTTCCCCCACACTCTTTCTCTCCCCGCACACTCTCTCCCCACACTCTCCTCCCACACCCTCCCCGTACACTCTGCCCCGTACACTCTCCCCCACACTCTCCCCCCACACCCTCCCCTCCCACACTCTCCCCGTACACTCTCCCCCCCACACTCTCCCCCCCACACTCTCCCCTCCCACACTCTCCCCCACACTCGAACCTCCACACTCTCCCCTCCACACTCTCCCCCACACTCTCCCCCCCACACTCTCCCCTCCCACACTCTCCCCCCACACTCTCTCCCCACACTCTTTCTCTCCTCCCACACTCTCCCCGTACACTCTCCCCCCCACACTCTCCCCCCACACTCTCCCCTCCCACACTCTCCCCCCCACACTCGAACCTCCACACTCTCCCCTCCACACTCTCCTACCACATTCTCTCCCTCACTCTCCCCCCCACACTTCCTCCCTCCACACGCTCCCCCATACTCTCGCCCCCACAGTCTCCCCTCCCCCCACACCCTCCCTCCACACTCTCCCCCCAACACTCTCCCCGCACAATCTACCCCCACACTATCCCCCACACTCTCTCTCCACAATCTCCCCCTCACCACCCCCACACTCTCCCCCACACTCTCGCCCCACACTCTCCCCCCACACTGTCGACCCACACTCTCCCCTCAACACCCTCCACACGCTCCCCCTAAACTCACGCCCCACAGTCTCCACCAACACTCAACCCCCACACTATGTCCACTCCCCACACTCACCCCACCACCCTCTCTCCCCACACTCTCCCCTCACACTCTCTCCGCCCACACTTCCCCCACACTCTTTCTCTCCCCGCACCCTCTCTCTCCACACTCTCCTCCCACACTCTCCCCGTACACTCTCTCCCCCCACACTCTCCCCCCACACCCTCCCCTCCCACACTCTCCCCCCACACTCGAACCTCCACACTCTCCCCTCCACACTCTCTTACCACACTCTCTCCCCTCACTCTCCCCCCACACCCTCCCCTCCACACTCTGCCCCCAACACTCTCCCCGCACAATCTACCCCCACACTATCCCCCACACTCACTCTCCACAATCTCCCCCCTCACCACCCCCCACACTCTCCCCCCACACTGACCCCCACAATCCACCCTCACTTTTCCCCTGACACACTCCGCCCCACACTCTCCGTCCCACACTCTCCTCCCACATTCTCCCCCACACTCTCCCTCCACACTCTCCCCCTCATACTTTCCACCCCCACACTCTTCCCCCACACTCTCCCCCCACATTTCCCCTCACACTCTCCGCCCCTCACTCACCGCCCCAGACTCACCACCACACTCTCCCCCCTCACGCTTCCCCCACTCTCGCCCCCGAAGTCTCCCCGACGTCTCCCCCGCACAACCTCCCCCCCACACTCTCTCCCCACACTCTCTCCCCACACTCTCCCCACACTCTCTCCCCACACTCTCTCCCACAAACTCCCCCCACACTCTCCCCCCACACTCTCACCCCCACACTCTCCCCCCACACTCTCTCCCCACAAACTCCCCCCCACACTCTCCTCCCCACACTCTTACCCCCACATTGCCCCCCACAATATCCCCAAACTCTCCGTCCACAATCTCCCACCTCACTCCCCCCCTACACTCTCCCTCCACACTCGTTCCCCACATTCCCCCCTCCACACTCTCCCCCCCCACTGTCCCCCACGCACTCTCTCCCACACTCTCCTCCCCAAACTCTCCCCCCAGACTCTGCCCCCCACACTCTCCACCCACACTCTGCCCTTCACTTTTCCCCTCATACTCTCCGCCCCACACTCTCGCCCCACACTCTCCCCCCGACACTCTCTCCCCCACACTCTGCCCCCACACTCTCCCCCACACTCGTCCTCCCACACTCTCCTGTCCACACTGTACCTCCCACACCTCCCCCCACATTGTGTCTCCACACTCTCACCATAATCCCCCACACTCCCTCCTCTGCCGCACACTTTCTCCACACATTCTGTCCGCCCCACAACCTCCCCCCACACTCTCCTCACACTCCCCCCCACACTTTACCCCCACAATCTCCCCCTCCCCATACACACACACTATATTCCCCCCTACCGCAAACACACACACACTCTCCCACCCACACTCTCCTGTCCACACTGTACCTCCCACACCCTACCCCCCACACTGTTTATCCACACTCTCCCCATAATCCCCCTCACTCCCTCGTCTCCCGCACACTCTCCCCCTTCCCGCACACTCTCCCTCCCACAAACCCCACCACACTTCGCACCCACAATCCGCCCCCACACTCTCCCCCACACTATTTCACCCACACTCTCCCCCACACCCTCCCCCACACTATTTCACCCACACTCTCCCCCACACCCCCACACTATCCCCCCAAACTCCCGCACCACACTTCGCCCCCACATCCTCCCCCCGCACCCCCACACTCTCCCCCCACACTCTCTCCCCCACACTCTCCCCACCCACACTCTCCTGTCCACACTGTACCTCCCACACTCTCCTCCCACACTCCCCATAATCCCCCACAGTCCCTCCTCTCCCGCACACTTTCTCCACACATTCTCTCCGCCCCACAATCACCCCGACACTCTCCCCACACTCTTCCCCCACACTTTAGCCCCACACACTCCCCCAACACTCTCCCCCCACACTTTCCCCCGCACTCTCCCACCCACACTCTCCTGTCTACACTGTACCTCCCACACTCTCCCCCACACTGTTTATCCACACTCTCCGCATAATCCCCCACACTTCCTCCTCTCCCGCACACTCTCCCCCTTCCCCCACACACTCCCTCCCACACACCCCACCACACTTCGCACCCACAATCCGCCCCCACACTCACCCCCCTCCCCCCTCACACTACCCCCCACACTCCCGCACCACACTTCGCCCCCACAACTAGCCCCTACACTCTTCCCCCACACTCTCCCCCTCCCCATACACACACACTATATCTCCCCCTACCACAACCACACACACATCCGCACACACACACACACACAGCCCACACTCGCCCCCCACACTCTCCCCCCTCACTCTCCCTCCCCACACTCTCCCCCACACTCTGCCCCCACACTCTCCCCCCACGCTCTCCCCCCCCCCACGCTCTCCCCCACACTCTACCACCCACACTCTCCACCCACACTCTCCACCCACACTCTTCCCCACACTATCCCACCACACTTCGCCCCCACACTCTCTCCCACACTCTCTCCCCACGCTCGCCCCCCACACTCTCCCCCACACTCCCGCACCACACTTCGCTCCCACATCTTCCCCCGCAACCCCCACACTCTTCCACACACTCTCCCCCACACTCTCACCCACACTCTCCACCTCCCCACACACACACACTATATCTCCCCCCTACCGTCCCCCACACACACATCCCCACACACACACACTCCCCCCACACTCTCCCCCCACACTCTCTCCCCACATTTCCCCTCACACTCTCCGCCCCACACTCTCCGCCCCACACTCTCCGCCCCAGACTCACGCCCACACTCTCCCCCCTCACTAAGTCCCCTCACCCCCCTCACTCCCCCCACATACCCTCCCCCCACGCTTCCCCCACACTCTCGCCCCCCAAAGTCTCCGCTACCCCCACAACCTCCACGCACACTCTCTCCCCACACTCCGCCCCCACACTCTCTCCCCACACTCTCACCCCACAAACTCCCCCCACACTATCCGCCCCACAATCTCCCACCTCACCCCCCCCCCACACTCTCCCTCCACACTCTCCCCCCACTCTCCCCCACGCGCTCTCTCCCACACTCTCCCCCTCAAACTCACCCCCCAAACTCTCCCACACCACACTCTCCCCCCACACTCTCCCCCCACACTCTGACCTTCACTTTTCCCCTCATACTCTCCGCCCCACACTCTCCCACACCACACTCTCCCCCCCACACTCTCCCCCCCTCACTCTCCTGCCCCACACTCTGGCCCCCGCACTCTCCCCCACGAACTCTTACCCACACTCTCCCCCCACATTCTCCCCCCACATTCTTCCCCCCACACTCTCCCCCCGCAATCTCCCCCATGCACCCTCTCCACACTCTCCCCCCATACCCCCCACACTCTGCGCCCCACACTCTCTTCCCCATGCTTTCCGCCCCACACTCTCCCCCACACTCTCCCCCCACGCTCTCCCCTACACTACCCCACCACACTTCTCCCCCACACACTCTCCCACACTCTCTCCCCACGCTCACCCCCCCCACACTCTCCCCCCACACTCCCGCACCACACTTCGCTCCCACATCTTCCCCCCGCAACCCCCACACTCTTCCACACACTCTCCCCCACACTCTCCACCTCCCCACACACACACACTATATCCACCCCCTACCGCCCCCCCACATACACATTACCCACACACACACGCCCCCCACACTCTCCCCCCACACTCTGTCCCCACAATTTCCCTCACACTCTCCGCCCCACACTCTTCCCCCACAATCTGCCCTTCACTTTTCCCCTCATACACTCCGCCCCACACTCTCGCCCCACTCTCTCCCCCCACACTCTCCCCCCACATTCTCCCCCCACACTTTCCCCCACACTCTCTCCCCCACACTCTCCTGTCTACACTGTACCTCCCACACTCTGTCCCCACACTGTGTCTCCACACTCTCCCCATAATCCCTCACACTCCCTCCTCTCCCGCACACTTTCTCCACACATTTTCTCCGCCCCACAATCTCCCCCCACACTCTCCCCACACTCTTCCCCCACACTTTACCCCACACTCTCCCCCTCCCCATACACACACACACTATATCTCCCCCCTACCGCAAACACACACACATCCACACACACACACACACACCCACACTCGCCCCCCACATTCTACCCCCCTCACTCTCCCTCCCCACACTCTCCCCCACACGCTCCCCCACGCACTGTTGCCCACACACTCCCTCCACACTCTCCCCCCACAATCTCCCCCCACACTCTCCCCCACACTCTCCCACCACACTCTCCCCCACACTCTCCCCCCACACCCCCCCCCTCACTCTCCACCCACACTCTCCCCACACTATCCCACCACACTTCGCTCCCACACTCTCTCCCCGCCCTCTCTCCCCACGCTGTCACCCCCCCACTCTCCCCCCACACTCCCGCACCACACTTCGCTCCCACATCTTCCCCCCGCAACCCCCCACACTCTTCCCCACACTCTCCCCCACACTCTCACCCACACTCTCCACCTCCCCACACACACACACTATATCTCCCCCCTACTGCCCCCCACACACACATCCCCACACACACACACTCCCCCCACACTCGCCCACACTCTAACCCCCCAGACTCTCCCACACCCACTCAGCCTTTCCCCACCACACTCTCCTACTCCTCCTCCACACTCTCCCCCCCGACACTATCAACTTCCCCCACACTCTCAACCCCGCACACACTCTCCCAATCCCCACAATCCTCCCCACACTCTTGCCATCTACCCCACACTCCCCACCGCACAAACTATCCCCTCCCCCACACTCTATGCCCAAACTGTCACTCCACACTCTCCCTCCACACTCTCTTCCCACACTCCCTCTCCACACTCACCCGACCGCACTCTCCTCCCCCACTCCCCCACACACTCCAACCACGCTCTCCCTCTCCCCACACTCTCTTCCCACACTCTCACCCCACACTCTCCCCCCACATCTCCCCCCCACATCTCCCCCCTCACGCTCCCCCACACACACTCCCCCCCACACTCTCCCCCCACACTCTCCTACAACAACCCCCCCATTCTCTCCGTCCCACACTCTCCTCCCACACTCTACCTCCCACACTCTCCGCTACACCCTCTCCCCCTCATTTCCCTTCACACTCTCCGCCGCACACTCTCCGCCCCAGACTATCCCCTCAGACTTTCCCCCCAGACTCTCCCCCCACACTCTCCCCCCTCACTCTCCAACCCCCCCCCACACAGCCTCCCCGCACACGCTCCCCACACTCTCGCCCCCCACAGTCTCACCTTCCCCCCACACCGCACCCTCCCCCACGCACCCTCTCCCACACTCTCCCTCCCCACACTCCCCTCCCACACTCTTCCCCCACACTCTCCCCCCACTCTCCGCCCACACTCTCCCCCACAATCTCCCCCCACACTCTCCACCCCCACACTCTCCTCCCACACTCTCCTCCCACACTCGACCCCCACACTGCCTCCCCCCCACACTTCCCCGCCCACTCTCCCCCCCGCACTCTCCCCCACGCACTCTCACACACACTCCCCCCACACTCTCCCCCCTCACTCTCCCCCCCACACAGCCTCCCCGCACACGCTCCCCCACACTCTCGCCCCCCACAGTCTCACCTTCCCCCCACACCGCACTCGCCCCCACGCACCCTCTCCCACACTCTCCCCCTCCCCACACTCTCCTCCCACACATTTGTCCCACACTTTTCCCCCACACTCTCCCTCCACACGCACCCCTAAACTCACGCCCCACACAGGCTCCATCCACACGCTAACCCCACACTATATCCACTCCCCACACTCTCTCCCCACACTCTCCCCCCACATCTCCCCCCTCACGCTCCCCCACACACGCTCCCACACACACAGTACCCCACACTCTCCCACAACACTCCCCCCCATACTCTCCGCCCAGACTCTCCACCCACACCCACACTCTATCCCCCACACTCTCCGCCACACACTACCCCCTCATTTCCCTTCACACTCTCCGCCACACACTCTCCGCCCAGACTCTCCCCCCAGACTCCCTCCCACACTCTCCCCCACACTCTCACCCCACAATCTCCCCCACGCACTCTCTCCCACACTCTCCCCCCTCACTCTCCCCCACACTCTCCTCCCACACTCTCCACACTCTGACCTTCCCTTTCCCCCTAATACTATCTGCCCACACTCGTCTCCCACACTCTCCCCCCACGCTCTCCCCCACACCCCACACTCCCTTTTCCCCTCACACTCTCCGCCCCACACATCCCCTCACGCTCTCCCCCCACACTCGCCCCCACACTCTCCCCCTTCCCATACACACACACTATATCTCCCCCTACCGCAAACACACACACATCCACACACACACACACACACCCACACTCGCCCCCCCACATTCTCCCCCCTCACTCTCCCTCCCCACACTCACCCCCCCGCACTCTCCCCCACGCACTGTTCCCCCCACACTCTCCCCCACACTCTCCTCCCACATCTCCCCCCACACTCTCTCTCCACACTCTCCGTCCCACACTCTCCCCCACAGTCTGCTCCCTCACTCTCCCCCCACCCCCACGCTCTCACCCACACTCTACCCCAGCTTTTCCCCTCACACTTTCCGCCGCACACTCTACTCCCACACTCTCCCACCACACTCTCCCCTCACTCTCCACCCACACTCTCCCCTCACTCTCTCCACCCACACTCTCCCCCACACTCTCCCTCCCTCACTCTCCCCCACGCTGTCACCCCACACTCTCACCCCACACACTCCCGCACCACACTTCGCTCCCACATCTTCCTCCCGCAACCCCCACACTCTTCCCCACACTCTCCCCCACACTCTCACCCACACTCTCCACCTCCCCACACACAAACACTATATCTCCCCCTACCGCCCCCCTCACACACATCCCCACACACACACACTCCCCCCACACTCTCCCCCACTCTAACCCCCAGAATCTTCCACCTCCCACTCAGCCTTTCTCCACCACACTCTCCTACTCCTCCTCCACACTCTCCCCCCGACACTATCAACTTCCCCCACACTCTCAATCCCGCACGCAATCTCCCAATCCCCACAATCCCCCCACACTCTTGCCATCTACCCCACACTCCCCACCGCACAAACTATCCCCTCCCCCACACTCTATGCCCACAATCTCACTCCACACTCTCCCTCCACACTCTCTCCCCACACTCCCTCTCCACACTCACCCGACCACACTCTCCCCCCCCACACTCTCCCCCACACTCTTTCCCACACTCTCCCTCCACACGCTCCTCTAAACTCACGCCCCTCACAGTCTCCATCCACACTTTACCCCCCACACTATATCCACTCCCCACACTCACCACCCCACACTCTCTCCCCACACTCTCTCCCCACACTCTCCCCCCACATCTCCCCCCCTCACGCTCCCCCACACTCTCCCCCCACACTCACCTACAACAACCCCCACATTCTCTCCGCCCCACACTCTCCTCCCACACTCTCCCCCCACACTCTCCGCCACACCCTCCCCACCCTCATTTCCCTTCACACTCTCCGCCACACACTCTCCGCCCCAGACTCTCCCCCCAGACTCTCCCCCCTCACTATCCACCCCCCCCCCACACAGCCTCCCCGCACACGCTCCCCACACTCTCGCCTCCACAGACTCACCTTCCCCCCACACCGCATTCACCCCCACGCACCCTCTCCCACACTCTGTCCCCCACATTCTCCTCCCACACTCTTCCCCCACACTCACCCCCCCACACTCTTCCCCCACACTCTACCCCCCACTCTCCCCCCACACTCTAACCCCACACTCCCCCCCCCACGCTCCCCCCACGCTCTCGCCCACACTCTCCCCCCACACTCTCCCACAACACTCCCCCCACACTCTCCGCCACACTCTCCCCCCTCATTTCCCTTCACACTCTCCGCCACACACTCTCCGCCCCAGACTCTCCCCCACACTCTCCCCCTCACTCTCCACCCCGCCCACACAGCCTCCACGCACACGCTCCCCCACATTCACGCCCCCCACACCGCACTCTCCCCCACGCACCCTCTCCCACACTCTCCCTTCCCCACAATCTCCTCCCACACTCTCCCCCCACACTCTCCCCCCACACTCTGCCCCCAGATTCCCCCCACACTCTCCCCCCACACTCTCCCCCCACACTCTCCGCCCCCCACACTCTCCCCCCACACTCTCCGCCCCCACACTCTCCCCCCCACACTCACCCCCCACACTCTCCCCCCCACACTCTCCGCCCCCACACTCTCCCCCCACACTCTCCGCCCCCACACTCTCCCCCCACACTCACCCCCCACACTCTCCCCCCACACTCTCCCCCCACACTCTGCCCCCACACTCTGCCCCCAGATTCTCCCCCACACTCTCCGCCCCCACACTCTCCCCCCACATTCTGCCCCCACACACTCCCCCCACACTCTCCGGCCCCACACTCTCCCCCACACTCCGCCCCCACACTCTCCCCCCACACTCTCCCCCCACACTCTCCCCCCACACTCTGCCCCCCACACTCTCCCCCACATTCTGCCCCACACACTCCCCCCACACTCTCCCCCCACACTCTCCTCCCACACTCCCCCCTACACTGCTCCCCCGCACTCTGCCCCACGCACTCTCTCCACACTCCCCCCCGCACTCTCCCCCCACACTCTTTTCCCCAACATTTCCCCCCCACACTCTCCTCCCACACTCCCCCCCACACTGCTCCCCCGCACTCTCCCCCACGCACCCTCTCCCACACTCTCCCCTCCCCACACTCTCCTCCCACACTCTCCTCCCACACTCATCCCCCACACTCTCCCCCCCACACTCTAACCCCACACTCTCCCCCCACGCTCCCCCCACGCTCTCGCCCACACTCTCCTCCACACTCTCCAACAACACTCCCCCCACACCCTCCCCCCTCATTTCCCTTCACACTCTCCGCCACACACTCTCCGCCCCAGACTCTCCCCCACACTCTCCCCCTCACTCTCCACCCCCCCCCGCACACAGCCTCCACGCACACGCTCCTCCACACTCTCGCCACCCACAGTCTCACCTTCCCCCTACACCGCACTCTCCCCCGCGCACCCTCTCCCACACTCTCCCCTCCCCACACTCCCCTCACACTCTCCCCCCACACTCACCCCCCACTCTCCCCCACACAATCTTCCCCCACACTCTCCCCCCACACTCTTCCCCCCACACTCTCTCAACCACACTATCACCCACAGTCCCCCTGCTCACTACCCCCACACTCTCCTCCCCACACTCGCCCCTCACACACCGCCTCCCCACACTTCCCTCCCCACTCTCCGCTCGCACTCTCCCCCACGCACTCTCTCCCACACTCTCCCTCCCCACACTCTTCTCCCACACTCTCCATCCAACTCTATCCCACACTCTCCGCCCCCACACTCCCCCACACTGCCCCCCTCCCCACACACACACACACTATATCTCTCCCCTACCCGCCCCGCACACACACATACCCACACACACACATTCCCCCGACACTCTCGCCCACACTCTCCAACACACTCACCCCGCACATTCCCTGCCCACTCAGCCCCTCCCCTCTACACTCTCCTCCTCCCCTCCACTCTCTCCCCACGACACTATCACATCCGCCACACTCTCAACCCCAGCACACTCAGCCCCTGTCCCCACAATCCCGCCCACACTCTTGCCCTCTTCCCCACAATCTCCCCCGCACAATCTATCCCCTTCCCCCCACACTCTCCCTCCACACTCTCCCCTCCACACTCTCTCCCCATACTCTCTCCCCACACTCACCCCATCACACTATTTTCCCACACTCTTCACCCACACTCACCCCTCCCCACACACACAAACACACACACTATATCTCCCCACTACCGCCTCCCACACACACATCCCCACACACACACACTTCCCCCACACTCTCCCCCCACAATCCTCTCCCCACACTCACCCCACCAAACTCTCTCCCCACACTCTCCCCCCCACACTCCCCCACACTCCACCCCCACACTCCACCTCCACACTCTCCCCCTCCCCGCACACTCTCCCCGCACATCTCCCCCCACACTATCCCCCCACACTCACCCCCACACTCCCCCCCCCACAATCTCCCCCACACTCTCCCTGCACACGCTCCCCCTAAACTCACGCCCCCACAGTCTCCACCCACACTATATCCGTCCCCACACTCACCACCCCACACTCTCTACCCACACTCTCCACCCAAACTCTCCCCCACACCCCCCCCCCCCACACTTCCCGGCCCACACTCTCCTCCCACACTCTCCCCCCACATTTCCCCGCACACTCGCCCGCCCCACACTCTCCGCCCCACACTCGGCCCACCACACTCTCCACCCACACGCTCCCCCAACACGCTCCCCCCCCACACCCCCCCACACACACTCCCTCCCACACACTCTCGTACCACACTCTCCGCCCCAGACTCTCCCCCCACGCTCTCCCCCCTCACTCTCCCCCCACACTCGGCCCCCCCACACTCTACTCCCCACACGCTCCCCAACGCGCTCTGCCCCACCCACCCCCCACACACTCTCCTACCACACTCCCCCCCCATACTCTCCCCCACACTCTCCCCCACACTGTCCCCCACACTGTCCCCCACACTGGTCCCCCACACTGTTCCCCCACACTTTCGCCACACTCTCCGCCCCCCACACACTCCCCCACACTCTCCCCCCACACTCTCCGCTCCACACTCTCTTGTCCACACTGTACCTCTCACACTCTTTCCCCACACTCTCCCCCACACTCCGCCCACACTCGCTCCTCTCCCGCACACTCTGCCCCTTCCCCCCACACTCTCTCCCCCACACACCCCCACCTCACTTCGCCCCCACATCGTTTCCCCGCACCCCCCACACTCTCCCACCACACTCTCCCCCACACTCTCCCCCCACATTCTCCTACCACACTCTCCAACCAATAGTCTCCGTCCCACACCTCTCTCCCACCACACTCTCCCCCGCACTCTCTCCCCACATCCTCCCCCCTCATTCCCTCACACTCTCCGCCCCAGACTCTCCCCCACACGCTCCCCCACACTCTCCCCCTCACTCTCCACACCCCCCACACGCTCCCCCACACTCTCGACCCCCACAGTCTCACCTTCCCCCCACACCGCACTCTCCCCCACGCACCCTCTCCCCCACACTCTCCCCTCCCCACACTCTCCCCCACACTCTTCCCTCACACTCCCCCCGCATACTCTCCCCTCACACTCTCCACCCAACACTCCCCCCCATACTCTGTCCTTCTCTTTTCCCCTCATACTCTCCGCCCCACACTCTGCGGCACACTCTTCCCCCCACGCTTTCCCCCCCACAATCTCCCCCCCCACACTCTTTCCCACAATCTCCCCTCCTCACTCCCCCCCCTACGCACCCCCCACACTCGCTCCCACACTCTCTACCCCACACTCTCCCCCCACACTCTCCCCCCACACTCTCCCCCCACACTCTGCCCCCCACACTCTCCGCCCCCCACACTCTCCCCCCACACTCTCCCCCCCACACTCTGCCCCCAGATTCCCCCCCACACTCTCCCCCCCACACTCTCCCCCCACACTCTCCGCCCCCCACACTCTCCCCCCCACACTCTCCGCCCCCCACACTCTCCCCCCACACTCACCCCCCACACTCTCCCCCCACACTCTCCGCCCCCACACTCTCCCCCCACACTCTCCGCCCCCACACTCTCCCCCCACACTCACCCCCCACACTCTCCCCCCCACACTCTGCCCCCAGATTCCCCCCCACACTCTCCGCCCCCACACTCTCCCCCCACATTCTGCCCCACACACTTCCCCACACTCTCCGGCCCCACACTCTCCCCCCACACTCCGCCCCCACACTCTCCCCCCCACACTCTCCCCCCACACTCTCCGCCCCCACACTCTCCCCCCACACTCTCCCCCACACTCTTCCCCCCACACTCTCCCCCCACATTCTGCCCCCACACTCTCCCCCCACACTCTCCCCCCACACTCTCCCCTCACACTCTCCCCCCACACTCTCCCCCCACACTCTCCCCCCACACTCTCCCCCCACACTCTGCCCTTCACTTTTCCCCTCATATTCTCCGCCCCACACTCTCCCCCCCACCCACACTCTCCCCCACACTATCCCACCACACTTCGCCCCAACACTCCGCCCGCACATTCCTCCCCCACACTCTCACCCCCACACTCCCCCACACTCTTCGCACTCACAAATTCCCCCCGCACGCCCCTACACTCTCCCCACCACACTCTATCCCACGCTCTCCCCCTCTCCACACACACACTATATCCCCCTACCGCCCCACACACACACACTCCCCCCACACTCTCGCCCATACTCTCCTCCACACTCTCCCCCCGACACTATCACTTCCCCCACACTCTCATCCCCCCCAAACTATGCCCCTATCCCCACAATCCCCCACACTCTTGCCCTCTTCCCCACAATCTCCCCCCGCACAATCTATCCCCTCCCCCACACTCTCTTCCCACACTCACCCCATCACACTCTCTCCCCCACTCCCCCCCCCCCCCCCCACACTCTCCCCGCACACTCTCCCCTCACACTTGTATTGTATTGTATTGTATTCAAATGTATTGTGATTGTCTGAATTTGAGACAACGAAATGAATTTCCCTTACAGGCAGTATCATAAAAAAAATTACAAAAAAAAAAAATAATAATAAATAAATAAATAATTAAACATATTAAAAATTAAATTGAAATTGAATTAAAAAAAAGCACAAACACAGAAAGTCCACGACACAACATAACATAAATGGCACCAAGGTGAGGATGGCACCATAGTCCAGCCAGCCTCCCCTCCGTGTTCATCCGTGGTCGGGGCCTTCCGAGCACCCGCAGTCGCCGCCCCGGGTGGCCCGATGTTCAGGCCCTCACGCCGGGCTGGTGGAACGCCGACGCCGAACCCCGACGGTGAGCAGCCTCCTCCTCAGCGGCCCGGACCTTCTGATCAGCCGCCTCCCCGCTGCCGGAGTCTGCAGCTCCTGAGTCGGCAGGCTGAGCCGGGCAGAGTCACAGGACCCCGCGCTGTCCATCAGCGCCGCCCGCGATGGGAGCTCCGCAAACCGCAGCTCCATGATGTCGGTGCAGCAGGGGAAATGCATAAAAAAGTCATTTCCCCCAATGCAGTGAGAAAGCATCTGTAACTTCTGCCCCAGGGTCTGGTTCCCCTGGACACGTACCTTTGTAATTGGTGATTCAACCTGGATGCAAAAAGATCAATATCTGATCTACCATATTTTGCTGTAATTTCAGTAAATACATTTTTATTTAACATCCATTTCGTGTTTTCGTTAAATTTGCGTGATCTGGTGTCTGCCACTGAATTTAGCTTACCTGGTAGGTATGTTTCCGATATCCAAATGTTTCTTTGGATACACCATTGCCAAATTAAATTTGCCAATTGATCACAAGATGTCGATATGTTTCCACCCATGTGATTAATATATGCCACCGCGGTGGTATTATCAATTTGTAATCGTACATGCTGGTGCTTAATTGCCGAGCAATATGACTTAAGGCCATAAAATGGCCCTAACATCTCTAGGCAATTAATACCACGTGTGTTAAGTAATACTGCCTCCTCTGTCTTCCACCTCCCTCCACAATTAGAAACAGAATTAGTGGCTCCCCAACCAATGGCGCTGGCATCTGTTTGTAATAACATAGACGGGTTTTCAATAATGATTGGGTTGGAGCAATACCTAATGTTATGTTCCCACCACTGTAGTTCAATTATAGCTTCCGTAGGCAGCTCCATAGGCCTATCACAATGACCCTTGTTAAATTTGAGTGCTCTAATTTTTGTTCTTTGCAAATGTAATGGCCCATCCTTCTGGATCACCGAGGCCATGTGTTGTGGATGTATACATCTTCCAGCCTAAGGCGGTACCTTTGAGGACGATGTTTGGACGTCTAGGTGAGCTCCAGATTGGCTTCATCGTCCAACTCCTTGACCTCCAAATAAAGGGTTTTGCTTGGAGGTTTGGGGTTAATGCAGGCCCGCGTCAATCCCGGTTGGATGTTCCAGGAGCATAAATAAATGGTTAGCACATTCATGGATTTACATTCCTCGGTGGCCAGCGACAGCTATGGCTAATGTTAGCCCCACCAGTTGATAGCAATCCACGTGGTCTATGCTAGCTTCTAATCTGGTAAATAGATCTTCCCCAGTTAGCTTTAACTTTTCCCTGTTGATTTCCCCTGAAACATAAAGCAGACACTCCCTTGTGACTGCCAGATGAAGATGAAATATGCCATCAATTTTGGCCTGCTAAATCCTTCATCTCAACATATAATTGCTGTATTTATATCAGGAAATGACCAATAATGCACTCTATGACTTGGTGAGTAAGAATGGCATCACCTCATAGTTACAGCAATATATCTATTACCTGTCCAGGATTTGACCCCAACATTCTTCTGATAGAAGAGTCTGCTGGGGAGGGAGAAAGCATGATATAGCCCTATAGAAGGTGCTGCTTCCATCTCCTGAACCTGCCCTCCCCTCAAGCACTTCCCTGTAGTAATAGAAATGAGCTACAGCCCTGTAAACAGGTGCTGCCATGGGACTTACCCACTAGAGGCTTTCTTCTTGGACCTGCATCCCTCCAACGAGGTATGTTCTCCCAGGTGTAGGTCATGCAGTGCCAACGCGGTGCAGTGTTCACGGCCCCTGTGCCGTCGGTACTTCCCTGCGGCGCTGCAACTGCAATTCCAGCGCGGTGCAGTGCTCACGGGCACTGTGTCGCCCGCACACCGTTGGCCTGAGCGTCCCTCAGAGAGTTCCAACATGTTTTCATTCACCCCAGACTCACTGGAGGTGAGCAGTTCTGCGGCCCGTTCAGGGTCTGCCCAGAACTGATCCTCCGGGTTCTCCTCTGATGAGGAAAATACACTATGCAGCCAACGAGGGGTACCGCTGTGGGGCTTTCTAGTTGCCCACTGTGGCAGCCTCCATCTCCCGGAGTCTGTCACGGAGGATCTGCTGGGGGTGAGTAGTTATGCGGCCCGTTCAGGGTCTGCCCAGAACTGACCCTCCGTGTTCTCCTCTGATGAGGAAGAGACACTGTGCAGCCCCCAAGGGGTACCGCTGTGGGGCTTATTGGTTGCCTACTGTGGCAGCCTCCATCTCCCGGGGTCTGCCACGGAGGATCTCCTCGAATAACCGCTGACCCCGGTGCTCACGGGCACTGGTCGCTTGCGGTTGTTCTCCAGCCGGTCAAACCAGCTCCAATGCCCGTTAACTCCAACCGCTCGGGCCGAACCCGGTGCTCACGGCACTGGTTCCTCGCGGTTGCTGTGTAGCCGGTCAAACCGGCTCCAACGCTCTCAGTACTGGCCGCTCTTGGCTGCTCGTTTATCTCAGACCGCTGGGACCGACCCCGGTGCTCACGGTACTGGTCCGTCGCGGTCGTTTGCAGCCAGTCAACCCGGCTCCAATGCCCTCAGCACTGGCCGCTCCCGGCTGCTCGTAGGGACCCCTCGGACCAACCCCGGTACTTACAGCACTGGTCCCTCGTGGTTGTTCCCTGTCTTCCAGCTGCTTCAACCGGCCCCGGTATTCTCGGCACTGGTCGCTAGCGACTGCTCCAAGCCAGACTCGCTTGAGACTGGCATACGCCGGGCTTCGCTTCCCGCCCGGCCGAGAAGTGAATTTTGCCGGTGCGGGAGCGAAGTCTGGCACAGGTGTTTCCTCTCCGGAAGATTCGCGTGCCGTTGCGGCTGCTGCCGGCTGCCCGCACTCCGCGGTTCTCCCCCGCCAGCTTTCCGCAGCCTTCATGGATCCGGTCCATGTCTCCACCTAAAAGGTAAGTGGAAGAAACGCAGAGTCTCTTACCTGCTGTTCCCGACTTTCAAATTTTGGAACAGAGAGTCTTCTTCCCTGCTGTTCCCAGCTTTCAAATTTTTGCCGCTAGGCTGTGCTGTGACTGGTTGCAATGCGCGTAGCGATATGGCACGCATGCGTTGGAAGCGGGGTTCTTCACGTAGTCACTCACGTGACTCCGAAGTAAAATTAATCTCCAAAGACTACTTCATGGCTTGCATCGATTTAAAGATGCTTACTATTCGGTGCCTATGCGGAAGGATCACATACGTTATTTAAAATGTAACTGGATGGGGCAGCTCTGGCAGTATAGAGCTATCTAAAGGAATAACATCCGCCCCCAGACTATTTACCAAAATTTTTAAATCAGCCCTAACGTTTCTTCGGAAACAAAACCATTTGGTCATGGATTACCTACATGACATATTAATTGTGGGGAAAACTTCAGAATTAGCCAAAATAGCTGTATCAGCCACCAAACAATTGTTTGAGAGACTGGGGTTTATCATCCATCCAGTTAAATCTAAGCTAACACCTTCCACCACTATGGACTGCTTGGGGTTCACCGTTACATTAGTTCACATGTCGGTAACTTTACCAAAGGACAAGGCAACAGACTTAACTGAGGCCTGCAATAACCTCATTGACATCAGTGAACCATCTATTTGACTGGTAACAAGGGGAATTTGTGGCTGCTTTACCAGCCACGCAGTTTTGACCTTTGGATTACCAAAAAAATTACAAAGGGCAAAGGTACAAGCACTCACAATGAATAATGGTCATTTCGATAGGCCAATGAAGCTACCAATCAAAGCAATTATGGAATTACAATGGTGGAGGGAATACATTTGGCATTGTTCCAGCCCTGTCATTGTCAGTAACCATTCAGTGGTGCTACAAACTGATGCCAGTGCTCATGGTTGGGGTGCTACTAATTCCATCTCTAGTTGTGGAGGTAGATGGGATGCACAAGAGGCATCATCACTTCAGATACATGGCATAAACGAGTTGGAAACGTAGCGTGCGTTATATGGCCTAAAATCGTACTGTTCAGAAATGCATCACCTGCATATTAGACTACAGGTTGATAACCCCACCATGGTGGCATATATTAACTATATGGGTGAAATCAAATCGGTATCATGTGATAATCCGGCTAACACAATTTGGCAATGGTGTATTCAGAAAGGTATTAGGATATCAGCTAAATACCTACCAGATAACCTCAAATTCAGTGGCAGACACCAGGTCACGCAAATTCAATGACAAAATTGAATAAATGTAGGACTGCGAAGTGTTTGCTGATATTGTAGCACGATATATAACACCAGATATCGATCTATTTGCATCTCGGCTTAATCATCAGTTGCTAAACTATGTTTCTTGGGAATCAGACACTGGGGCATCAGCGATGGATGCCTTCTCGCTGCATTGGGGGAAATTGTTTTTTCTTTGCATTTCTGCCTCATCAGTCCTGTATTACGCAAAATACAACAAGACTCTGCGTCTGGTATTTTGGTAGTGTCCGATTGGCCTACTCAACCATGGTTCCCTGTGATTCTTGTTATGGTTTTAGAACCATACATCTCCGTTCCGAAATGACCAGATTTGTTGGTTCATCCCGTAATGTGGGGAAAGGCATCCCTGCCATAATAGGACACATTTGCTGATTTGTAGAATCTTAAGACACAATTTCTGGACCTGGGACCAACGGAGAGAACAATTAACATATCGGGTCTACATCAGGAAGTGGGAGAAACTGCTTAAGGAACAACATCATTTACTGTACGACGAACATAACCTCTGTGCTGGAATTCCTGGCTAGCCCCACTATGTTGAGATGCTCAGTAATAGTGCCATAAACTGCGCCAGAAGTGCCCTTACAGCAAATATGTGGCAAAGATCAGAGCATCATTCTGTCGGGACCCACCCCTGGTAACTAAACGTATTAGGGATATTTTAATATTAATCCCCAAGGACAAGGTATTCCCAAATATGGGATGTGAGTATAGTCCAAACATTACTGATGAATTGGTCACCAGCAATAGATTTGTCCCATAGAAATATAGAAACATAGAAACATAGAAATTAGGTGCAGGAGTAGGCCATTCGGCCCTTCGAGCCTGCACCGCCATTCAATATGATCATGGCTGATCATCCAACTCAGTATCCCGTACCTGCGTTCTCTCCATACCCTCTGATCCCCTTAGCCACAAGGGCCACATCTAACTCCCTCTTAAATATAGCCATTGAACTGGCCTCAACTACCCTCTGTGGCCGAGAGTTCCAGAGATTCACCACTCTCTGTGTGAAAAAAGTTCTCCTCATCTCGGTTTTAAAGGATTTCCCCCTTATCCTTAAGCTGTGACCCCTTGTCCTAGACTTCCCCAACATCGGGAACAATCTTCCTGCATCTAGCCTGTCCAACCCCTTAAGAATTTTGTAAGTTTCTATAAGATCCCCTCTCAATCTCCTAAATTCTAGAGAGTATAAACCAAGTCTATCCAGTCTTTCTTCATAAGACAGTCCTGACATCCCAGGAATCAGTCTGGTGAACCTTCTCTGCACTCCCTCTATGGCAATAATGTCCTTCCTCAGATTTGGAGACCAAAACTGCACGCAATACTCCAGGTGTGGTCTCACCAAGACCTTGTACAACTGCAGTAGAACCTCCCTGCTCCTATACTCAAATCCTCTTGCTATGAAAGCCAACATACCATTCGCTTTCTTTACTGCCTGCTGCACCTGCATGCCTGCCTTCAATGACTGGTGTACCATGACACACAGGTCTCGCTGCATCTCCCCCTTTCCCAATCGGCCACCATTTAGATAATAATCTGCTTTCCCGTTTTTGCCACCAAAATGGATAACCTCACATTTATCCACATTATACTGCATCTGCCAAACATTTGCCCACTCACCCAGCCTATCCAAGTCACCTTGCAGTCTCCTAGCATCCTCCTCACACCTAACACTGGCCACCAGCTTAGTGTCATCCGCAAACTTGGAGATATTGCCTTCAATTCCCTCATCCAGATCATTAATATATATTGTAAATAGCTGGGGTCCCAGTACTGAGCCTTGCGGTACCCCACTAGTCACTGCCTGCCATTGTGAAAAGGACCCGTTTACTCCTACTCTTTGCTTCCTGTTTGTCAGCCAGTTCTCTATCCACATCAATACTGAACCACCAATGCCTTGTGCTTTAAGTTTGTATACTAATCTCTTATGTGGGACCTTGTCGAAAGCCTTCTGGAAGTCCAGATACACCACATCCACTGGTTCTCCCCTATCCACGCTACTAGTTACATCCTCGAAAAATTCTATAAGATTCGTCAGACATGATTTACTCTTCGTAAATCCATGCTGACTTTGTCCAATGATTTCACCACTTTCCAAATGTGCTGCTATCCCATCTTTAATAACTGACTCTAGCAGTTTCCCCACTACCGATGTTAGACTAACTGGTCTGTAATTCCCCGTTTTCCCTCTCCCTCCCTTCTTAAAAAGTGGGGTTACGTTTGCTACCCGCCAATCCTCTGGAACTACTCCAGAATCTAAAGAGTTTTGAAAGATTATTACTAATGCATCCACTATTTCAGGAACTACTTCCTTAAGTACTCTGGGATGCAGCCTATCTGGCCCTGGGGATTTATCGGCCTTTAATCCATTCAATTTACCCAACACCACTTCCCGACTAACCTGGATTTCACTCAATTCCTCCACCTCCTTTGACCCGCGGGCCCATGCTATTTCCGGCAGATCATTTATGTCTTCCTTAGTGAAGACGGAACCAATGTAGTTATTCAATTGGTCCGCCATATCCTGGTTCCCCATGATCAACTCACCTGTTTCTGACTGCAAGGGACCTACATTTGTTTTAACTAATCTCTTTTTTTTTCACATATCTATAAAAACTTTTGCAGTCAGTTATTATGTTCCCTGCTAGTTTTCTTTCATAATCCATTTTTCCTTTTCTAATTAAGCCCTTCGTCCTCCTCTGCTGATCTCTGAATTTCTCCCAGTTCTCCGGTATGCTGCTTTTTCTGGCTAGTTTGTACGCATCATCCTTTGCTTTGATACTATCCCTGATTTCCCTTGTTATCCATGGATGTACTACCTTCCCTGATTTATTCTTTTGCCAAACTGGGATGAACAATTTTTGTAGTTCATCCATGCAGTCTTTAAATGCCTTCCATTGCATATCCACCGTCAACCCTTTTAGAATTAATTGCCAGTCAATCTTGGCCAATTCACTTCTCATACCCTCAAAGTTACCTTTCTTTAAGTTCAAAACCATTGTTTCTGAATTAACAATGTCACTCTCCATCCTAATGAAGAACTCAACTATATTATGGTCACTCTTGCCCAAGGGGCCACGCACAACAAGACTACTAACTAACCCTTCCTCATTACTCAATACCCAGTCTAAAATAGCCAGCTCTCTCGTTGGTTCCTCTACATGTTGATTTAGATAACTATCCCGCATACATTCCAAGAAATCCTCTTCCTCAGCACCCCTGCCAATTTGATTCACCCAATCTATATGTAGATTGAAGTCACCCATTATAACTGCTTTGCCTTTGTCGCAAGCATTTCTAATTTCCTGTTTGATACCATCTCCAACTTCACTGCTACTGTTAGGTGGCCTGTACACAACACCCACCAGCGTTTTTCTGCCCCTTATTGTTTCGCAGCTCTACCCATACCGATTCCACAACCTCCAAACTAATGTCCTTCCTTTCCATTGCGTTAATCTCCTCTCTAACCAGCAACACTACCCCTCCTCCTTTTCCTTTCTCTCTATCCCTCCTGAATATCGAATATCCCTGGATGTTCAGCTCCCAGCCTTGGTCACCCTGGAGCCATGTCTCCGTGATCCCAACTATATCATAATCATTAATGGCTATCTGCACGTTCAACTCATCCACCTTATTACGAATACTCCTTGCATTGAGACACAAAGCCTTCAGGCTTGTTTTTACAACGCTCTTACCCCTTATACAATTATGTTGAAAAGTGGCCCTTTTTGATTTTTGCCCTGGTTTTGTCTGCCTGCCACTTTTACTTTTCACCTTGCTACCTATTGCTTCTACCTTCATTTTACACCCCCCTGCCCCTCTGCTCTTGTACCCATCCCCCTGCCACATTAGTTTAAATCCTCCTCGACAGCACTAGCAAACACTCCCCCAAGGACATTGGTTCCATTCCAGCCCAGGTGCAGACCGTCCTGTTGCTACTGGTCCCACCTCCCCCAGAACTGGTTCCAATGCCCTAAAAAATTGAATCCCTCCCCCTTGCACCATTTTTCAAGCCACGTATTCACCTGCAATATCCTCCTATTTCTGCTCTGACTGGCCCGTGGTACTGGTAGTAATCCAGAGATTATTACCTTTGCGGTCCTACTTTTAAGCTTATCTCCTAGCTCCCTAAATTCATCCTGTAGGACCTGATCCCTTTTTTTACCTATATCGTTGGTGCCAATACAGTAGCTATGGATACTATGAGGTTCAAAGTAAAAGAAGTACTGACACTTTTGAAAAATATAAAAGTGGATAAGTCTCCAGATGGACAGGATATTCCCTAGGACATTGAGGGAAGTTAGTGTAGAAATAGCCGGGGCTATGACAGAAATATTTCAAATGTCATTAGAAGCGGGAATAGTCCCCGAGGATTGGCGTACTGCGCATGCTGTTCCATTGTTTAAAAATAGTTCTAAGAGTAAACCTAGCAATTATAGACCTGTTAGTTTGACTTCATTGGTGGGCAAATTAATGGAAAAGATACTTAGAGACAATATATATAAGCATCTAGATAAACAGGGTCTGATTAGGAACAGTCAACATGGATTTGTGCCTGGAAGGTCATGTCTGACTAATCTTCTTGAATTTTTTGAAGAGGTTACTAGGGAAATTGACGAGGGTAAAGCAGTGGATGTTGTCTATATGGACTTTAGTAAGGCCTTTGACAAGGTTCCTCATGGAAGGTTGGTTAAGAAGGTTCAACTGTTGGGTATAAATGCAGGAATAGCAAGATGGATTCAACAGTGGCTGAATGGGAGAAGCCAGAGGGCAATGGTGGATGGCTGTTTATCGGGTTTGAGGCAGGTGACTAGTGGGGTGCCTCAGGGATCTGTGTTGGGTCCTTTGTTGTTTGCCATGTACATCAATGATCTGGATGAAGGGGTGGTAACTTGGATTAGTAAGTATGCAGATGATACCAAGATAGGGGGTGTTGTGGATAATGAAGAGGATTTCCAAAGTCTACAGAGTGATTTAGACCATTTGGAAAAATGGGCTGAAAGATGGTAGATGGAGTTTAATGCTGATAAATGTGAGGTGCTACACCTTGGCAGGACAAATCAAAATAGGACGTACATGGTAAATGGTAGGGTTTTGAAGAATACAGTTGAACAGAGGGATCTGGGTATAACCGTGCATAGTTCCTTGAAGGTGGAATCTCATATAGATAGGGTGGTAAAGAAAGCTTGTGGTATGCTAGCCTTTATAAATCAGAGCATTGAGTATAGAAGCTGGGATGTAATGTTAAAATTGTACAAGGCATTGGTGAGACCAAATCTGGAGTATGGTGTACAATTTTGGTCGCCCAATTATAGGAAGGATGTCAACAAAATAGAGAGAGTACAGAGGAGATTTACTAGAATGTTGCCTGGGTTTCAACAACAAAGTTACAGAGATAGGTTGAATAAGTTAGGTCTTTATTCTCTGGAGCGCAGAAGGTTAAGTGACCTGATAGAGGTCTTTAAAATGATGAGAGGGATAGACAGAGTTGATGTGGACAAGCTTTTCCCTTTGAGTATAGGGAGGATTCAAACAAGAGGACATGACTTCAGAATTAAGGGACAGAAGTTTAGGGGTAATATGAGGGGGAACTTCTTTACGCAGAGAGTGGTGGCGGTGTGGAATGAGCTCCCAGTGGAAGTGGTGGAGGCAGGTTCATTGGTATCATTTAAGAATAAATTGAATAGGCATATGGATGAGAAGGGAATGGAGGGTTATGGTACGAGTGCAGGCAGGTGGGACTAAGGGGAAAAAAACATTTGTTCGGCATGGACTTGTAGGGCCGAGATGGCCTGTTTCCGTGCTGTAATTGTCATATGGTTATATGGTTATTTAATATGCACCACGACAACTGGATGTTCACCCTCCCCCACCAGAATGTTCCGCAGCCGTTCGGTGACATCCCTGACCCTTGCACCAGGGAGGCAACATACCATCCTGGAGTCTCTTTTGCGGCCGCAGAAACGCCTATCTATTCCCCTGACAATTGAATCCCCTATTACTATTGCCCTTCCACTCTTCCCCCCCCCCCCCCTCATGTGCCACAGAGCCACCCATTGTGCCATGAACTTGGCTGCTGCTGCCTTCCCCTGATGAGCAATCTCCCTCAACAGTTTCCAAAATGGTATACCTGTTTAGGAGGGAGATGACCGCAGGGGACTCCTGCACCACCTGCCTGCTGCTTTGCTGACTATTGGCCACCCATTCCCCTTCTGTCCTCTTACCTTTTACCTGCGGTGTGACCAACTCACTGTACGTGCTGTCCACGACTTTCTCAGCGTCGTGGATGCTCCAGTATGAATCCAACCGCAGCTCCAATCGTTCAATGCGGTCTGCCAGGAGCTGCAGCTGTACACACTTCCTGCAAACATAGTCACCAGGGACACCGACCATATCCCTGATCTCCCACATGTTGCAGGCTGAGCAAACCACGGGGCCAATCTCCACCGACATATCCTAATCCCAATTTAACTTTATTAAATATTAAAAAAACACAAAACTTTATCCGTTAAACTTTACTAATAAATACTGTACCCTTAACTCCCAGAATCCTTAACCTAAAGGCAGAAATGTAAAAATGTAAACCAATCAGAGGCTTCCCCCAGACTCCTTCTCTGGAACGTTGCCGATTTTGGTCGCAGGTACTCCTCCCCTCTCACCAACGGCTCCCTGGGCCTCTGTGGAAACAAGCCCCGCGGTGTATTTTATACTTACAGCGCAGGTACTCCTCCCCTCTCACCAACGGCTCCCTGGACCCTGCATAGACTCACATATAAAACTGTCATGCGATGGCATTGGTCTCAGCACATAGCGTTCAGTCGTTACATAAACTAAGGCTGGATATTATCACCACTTAAACGTGTAAAATAACATTTTACATCCACAAATTAGTTAAACAGAACAGACCGGGAACGTCAGGCCTATCAATAGAATTCAGAGCATACCCAATAAATGATCGTCTATGCATTATGATACATTAATTCTTATACATAGAGAACACTGAACAGCTCAGAGGCAATGAGATGGGATTACTGATCAGCCACAAACAGGCCCATAATTGGGAATCGGTACAAACAATTTCCAGACGGCTGAAACAGGTTTTAACGGCTGCTGGGGTGGATACTAACATATTCAAATTTCATAACACTAGGGCGGCAGCTACATCGGCAGCAATGAAATTGGACGTACCTATGGACCAAATCCTGGGAACAGCAGGATGTTCATAAGAGAAAACATTTCAACTATATTACAATAAACCACTGGTTAAACCTCTGACATTTGCAAAATCAATTTTACGTTCTGTATCATAGTTTTCCTCATAAGATAGGTGCTATGATGTTGTTAGTTAATAAGTTCATCATGGGTTTTCAATGTCGGATTCATGTTTGAATACGTTAACACAATTCCTCCCTTAGTCAATTAAGGCAGACGTGAGGCATGGACTCGTTTCCACGGCATGAAATCACAGAGCTTTAAAATCTTCACGTAGTCACTCACGTGACTCCGAAGCGAAATAGTAAGATTAAACGAGAACTTAACTGTTTGAAGTTTGATCTTTCTTTTATGAGTAGTAACGTTGAGGAATTACGTGCCCTCCGCTCCCACCCTCGATCATAAAGTTCAACGGGTAGCCTTTTTCTCTAATCTTACTATGTTCAGTTCATTACTATTATCTGCGATTTCACACGGCTGCTTTGAAGGTACGCATGCGACCTAGCGGGTTCTTCACGTAATCCCTCAAAGTTACTCCTCAATAAATAAAGATCAAACTTCAAACTGGTAAATTCTCGTTTAATCTTACTATTATAAAATCGAACCTGCCTCCACCTCTTCCACTGGAAGCTCATTCCACACAGCTACCACTCTCTGAGTAAATAAATCCCCCCTCAGGTTACACATGAACATATGTCCCTTAATTATCAAATCATGTCCTCTTGTTTGAATATCCCCTACACTCAATGGGAAAAGCTTGTCCACGTCAACTTTGTCTATCCCTCTCAACAAGTTAAAGACCTCTATCAACTCCCCCCTTAAACTTCTGCGCTTTAAAGAATAAAGACCTAACTTGTTCAACCTTTCTCTGTAACTTAGAGATGTCATGATATACTCAGAGGTGCCAGTTTTTTACCGAACATTTCAATATTCTAGTACCTGAAAATCAGTATTTTGCTGAGGAAATGAGTATTTTTACGCGGTACCATTTTGCTGAAATAAAATTAATTTAAACATGTATTCAAGATAAGGATAAGGGTTGCTGGACAACCTATCTTCTCCCTCAATGCTGGACACCTCGCTGCATCTGCACTGCTGGTCAACCTCTTTGCTCCCTCACTGCTCGACACTTCGTTACACCCGCTCTGCTGGACAACCTCTCTGCTCCCTCACCGCTGGATACCCTCTCCACCTGCACCTGCACCGCTGGACACCTCTCTGCACCCTCACCATCATGCTCAAATATTCAACTCTACAAATAACTGGTTTCTTCAACAACCACATCCCACCCTGCATCCAAGTCATTAAACAGCTTAGACCTCTACGTCGACCCCGTTTCATCCACAGAGGCTCTCGGCGCAGGCTTGTTTGCTTCAACCACGGACATTCCATTCCATCCATCTGCTCACTACCACGTTCTACCCCCCTCAACTGCGTCACCCCCATCCCAGCTGACCGCACGCACTGTCAACTGGGACAACCTCAGATCTCTCCAGCCTGCCCCCATCCCTCCGACTTCACTGAACTCCTCACACTTGCCTCATCCCTCTCCCCACGTCTGCTGCTACTTGGTGACTTAAATATTCACATGGACTCCCCCACCTGCAAGCTCGCATCTGAATTCGCCTTTTAACTGGACAACTTCTCTCTCACTCAGCACGTCACCTTTCCCACCCATGACAAAGGTCACATTCTTGACCTGGCCTGCTCCACAAATCGACCGGTACTCGACCTCCATCCATGCCTCTTCCCCCTCTCTGATCATAAGCTTATACGGTTCACCATCCCTTCTCCGACACCTCGCTCCCACTTCCTTCGAGGAATCACCTTCTGTAATCTAAAATCCATCGATCCCCACCATCTGTCTGACCTGCTCTCCACCACTCTCCCCCTGGACTCAATCCATATCTCACCTGATGATCTCACAAACCATCTCAACTGCACCTTTTCTAACTCCCTCAACACTCTGCCCCCCCCCCCCCTCAAAACAAGAACCGTAACTTTCAACACATATTCACCCTGGTACACACCTGCACTTTGTAAACTGAAACAGACTGGTCGCCGACTTGAACGACTCACAAATAAATCATCTCTCACAGTCCACCTTGAAGCTTACAAACTCCACCTCACTGACTACAAATATGCCCTCATTGCTGCAAAATCTGCCTACCTCTCCTCCATATTCACGGATCCTTGCCTAAACCACAGAACCCTCTTCTCCACAGTGGGCAATCACCTCAAGCCTCGAGCCAACCTCTCAACTGCACTACCTCTACTCCGGATCTCCGCAAATCATTACTCCACTTTTCCCTGATAAAATCAGCACCATCTATCAATCTTTATCCCCAGTACCCGACTCCCCAGCATCTACTCCACCACCTACCAAGGCCCCTCCTTTCAACAACTCCACTGACCTACTTACCCCTCCTCCACACTGCTTCCTCTCCCAGTTTGACCTGATCACCCCTATTGAAATATCCAAACTCATCAGCTCTTCCAAACCCACTACCTGCTCCCTCGACCCTCTCCCCACTCCCCTGCTGAAGTCCTGCCTCCCCGTTCTCTGCCCCTACCTCACAAATCCCTTCAACTCCTCATTGTCCCAAGGAATTGTCCCCTCCGCTTTCAAAAGTGCGTCTGTCACACAAATCTTAAAGAAACTTGGTTTTGATCCCTCCTCTCCCATTAACTGCCGCCCAATCTCAAACCTCCCCTTTCTTTCAAAAACCTGTGAGCGTATCGTTGCGTCGCAACTTCATTCCCACCTCCTTGCGTATAACCTACTTGAACCCCTCCAATCTGGCTTTCGCCCCCTCCATAGTATAGAAACTGCTCTCCTCAAAGTCCTCAACGACCTCCTCACATCTGATGACACTGGTTCCCTCAACATCCTCATCCTCCTCGACCCGAGCGCAGCATTCGATACAGTGAACCATAAAATCATTCTCACCACTCAAAGACCTCGGCATTGAAGGCTCTGCACTCTGCTGGCTCCGTTCCTACCTTTCCAACAGATCCCACTTCATCTCTCTCCATAACCGCACCTCTGCTACAGCCACAGTCACTCAAGGCGCTCCCCAAGGCTCCGTACTCGGCCCCCTCTTCTTCATAATCTACATCCTCCGCCTTGGTCAGATACTCCGCCACTTCAACCTGGACTTCCACTGTTACGCCGATGACACCCTGATCGACCCCGGCACCAAATCCCCCCACAACCCCCCACCCCCCTCTCCCATATCTACTCCTGTTTGTCAGCTATAAAAACCTGGATGCAACCTAACTTCCTCAAACTCAACAGCGATAAGACAGAATTCCTCCTCATAGGCTCCACAGCCACCCTCAGCAAAAACAATAACCCCACTCTCACCATCGACGCCACCACTGTCTCTCCATCTCCCCAGGCCCGGAACCTTGGCGTGATCTTTGATTCCACCCTCTCCCTTGAGCCTCACATCCGCATTGTCATTAAAACCTCCTTCTTTCACCTCCGCAACATCGCCAAACTCAGACCCTCTCTCACACCTCCCGCTGCTGAAAGACTCATCCATGCCTTCATCTCCTCCCGACTGGACTATTGCAACTCACTTCTCCTTGGCATCATCTCCCCCTACATCAACCGACTCCAACTGGTCCAGAACGCAACTGCCCGACTCATCACCCACACCAAATCCTGGCATCACATCACTCCAGTCCCCAAACAACTTCACTGGCTTCCCATCTCCCACCGGATCACCTACAAAATCCTGATCCTCACCTACAAAGCCCTCCACCATCTCCCCCCCCCCCCCCCCATATCTCACTGACCTCCTCTCCCCATACTAACCCTCACGGTCCCTCAGATCCGCATCAGCCGGTCTCCTCTCCATCCACGTCCAACCTCCAGTTTTGGGGACAGATCCTTCTTCAGGGCAGCTCCCAGGCTCTGGAACTCCCTCCCCCAACTAATCCGCAATTCCGTGTCCCTCACCATCTTCCAGTCCCGCCTCAAGACCCATCTCTTCACCTCTGCCTATCCTTAGCCCCACGTCCCCCTCCCTTTTGATCTGAACATTAATTGCCTCATATTGCGTTTTGTATTGAATTCTGTCTTTACTTTGTGTACTAGTCATGCCTCTACTATTTATTTAATTCCCCTTACACATTATTCCTCTAAATTGCGGTAAGGTGTCCTAGAGACTTGAAAGGCGCCCATAAATAAAATATATTATTATTATTATTATTATTATTATTATTATTATTAAGGGTACAGAGGAGATTTACTAGAATGTTGCCTGGGTTTGATGTGCTGGCCTTTATTAATCAGAGCATTGAGTATAGAAGTTGGGATCTAATGTTAAAATTGTACAAGGCATTGGTGAGACCAATTCTGGAGTATGGTGTACAATTTTGGTCGCCCAAATATAGGAACGATGTCAATAAAATTGAGAGAGTACAGAGGAGATTTACTAGAATGTTGCCTGGGTTTCAGCAACTAAGTTACAGAGAAAGGTTGAACAAGTTAGGTCATTATTCTTTGGAGCGCAGAAGGTTAAGGGAGACTTGAAAGAGCTCTTTAAAATGATGAGAGGGATAGACAGAGTTGACGTGGATAAGCTTTTCCCCCATTGAGAGTAGGGAAGATTCAAACATTTAAAGGGGAAATTTTAAGAGTACAGAATCTTTATGTTCCTGTTCGGTTGAAAGGAAACAGTAAAAATTGGAAAGAGCCCTGGTTTTCAAGGGAAATTGGACACCTAATTCGGAAAAAGAGGGAGATCTACAATAATTATAGGCAGCATGAAGTAAATGAGGAGTATAAGGAATGTAAAAAGAATCTTAAGAACGAAATTAGAAACACTAAAATATATGAGGTAGCTTTGACAAGTAAGGTGAAAGTAAATCCAAAGGGTTTCTACAGCTATATTAACAGCAAAAGGAAAACGAGGGATAACATTGGTCCATTGGAGAGACAGAGTGAACAGCTATCTGCAGACCCAAAAGAGATAGGGGAGATATTGAACAATTTATTTTCTTCGGTATTCACCAAGGAGAAGGATATTGAATTATGTGAGGTAAAGGAAACTAGTAGAGCGGCTATGGATACTATGAGTTTCAAAGTGAAAGAAGTACTGACAGTTCTGTAAAATATAAAAGTGGATAAGTCTCCAGGTCCTGACAGGATATTCCCTAGGACATTGAGGGAAGTTAGTGTAGAAATAGCCGGGGCTATGACAGAAATATTTCAAATGTCATTAGAAACGGGAATAGTCCCCGAGGATTGGCGTACTGTGCATGTTGTTCCATTGTTTAAAAATGGTTCTAAGAGTAAACATAGCAATTATAGGCCTGTTAGTTTGACTTCAGTGGTGGGAAAATTAATGGAAAAGATACTTAGAGATAATATATATAAGCATCTGGATAAACAGGTGTGAGATATACTTTGTGCTCACAATCACTGCTCAGAGACTAAATCGTGGAAACAAGAAATGCATTATTTGCGAGTTTGCAGAATCGGGTGGCTCTCCAAGTTGAGACCCACCGAGCAAAGGGAAAACGTCTATTTTTATACAATTCAGCATACAGTCTTTATTGATCGGACGCCTCCCCTTCTGACCCCTTCCAATCAGGGTACCGAGGTTCACAATTTTCCAACCCTCCCCTCCGTGCGTCATCAATCATTCCCTCTTCTCCCACATCATACATCGCATGTACATTTAAATTAGGTTATTTGTCATGAGGGGCGTAAAGTTAATATTCGTTTATTTCATTAAGCATGCTCAGTAGCTGTTGCCCTAACCTACTTAATTGCCTTTGACCTAAAGACTAGGTTTTGTGTTGTCACCTAAATTCCTTATCTCATCTTGTTATTCTACAATGTTATCAACAGCTCTGAAGGACAGTAACAGTTTGTTCGAATAACAAGGTTGGTGATTCCAACTACTCGGCCCATTACAAGGTCGGTGGCCACAGTCACTCGGCCCCTCACAATTCTGGAGGTTTAAACATCTTATCCCTCACAATCCTCCCTTTTTCGTTTGCTACGCATCCTGTATTAAACCCCATCCCTAGACTTCCTGCTGTTCCAAAGCTAATAACATTATTTTTATCTCGCTTTCCTCTGGGTCCTCTCTCGGCCTCATTATCATTATCTTCTGGACGCCCCCTTTCACCCCCATGGGGACTACAACTGCCCGCATTTGGCTTATACTTCTAGTTATAAGAACCCTGAGACATGGTATACAACAGGGGATAATGATCAATGCAGCTAATGCCCATAAAATCACCAGTCCAACCGCTTTCCACCATGCTCCTCCTAAGATGTAATCCCACCATCCTGCTCCCATGATTGTGTTCCATCTCTGTACCGGGACATGTGCTATTTTTCTGATTCCTTCTGATATATTCATTACTGCTTGCCCGTTGTCATCTATGTTTAGGCAGCAATTAGAGAGGTTGAATTTTCCGCATACTCCTTCCTCTTCGGCTAGTAAGTTGTCTAAGGCCAAACGGTTTTGGTATATCGCTGTTCTCATCTGTGTCTGCTGCTTCGCCAACATCTCTAGTGCAGATGCAGTCTGTTTAGTAATTACTTCCAGCACTGCCTGTAGTCTTATGATCCGATTTAACATATACACTGGGGTCCGGTAGACCCAGGATCCGTCCTGTGCCCAAGTGGCTGGTCCATAATATGAGATGATTCTTGCAGGTGGCCACTCATCATTTTCCCCTTTTCCGACATCCATTCTTCTCTTCGTTTGGTGTAGATCAAAGATGGGTGTTCCTAGCGACCGCCCCTCCTCAGTGGTCAACAGAAAAACCCTGGTTGTACCAGTCCAATTAAACAAGTCCCACTCCATTTTTCTGGCAATACCGAGTATGCCTTGTGTTCGCATATCCATAGCAGTCCTTCAGGGGCCGGTCCACTAGAGGTAACATTGTTCCATATGTCCTGCAACACTGGGATTCCCTGGTAAGGATTGTTCCCGGTGCAATTCCATAATCCAGTCGATTCGCTTCCATCAGTCTTCAACCAGACAGTACAGTTTCCTTCATCCTTTACAGTGGGATACCATTGAGGTTCCTCTGGCCACCACACTCGGGATTGATTTGGCCACTGGGTGATGATGCGCCGGCAGGGGCTGCTGTCTACTAGGATGGCATCCTTTGCCCAGGGCCTGGCGATACACTCAGTTCCAACCGGGGTGTGTGTCAGTACCCATTCCTGGCGACTTCGATCTCTTCCCACCGTCAAATTCCACCTTATCAGGTCCCATACCTCAATGATAGATCCTCTCCATGGCCAGCGTGAGCTCATCAGCGGTCCTCCACATACCCAACAGTTAGTCACATTCAGGGTTCTGGCTATCCGGAGGGCCAAGTCCACCAAAAAGGTTTCTCCCCATTTCCTGGATCTCAATCTGCTGCTTTATTTCATCATACATAGTCTGGTGCAGTTGAGGCTGGGAAGGTGGGGGAGGTTTGTTGACTACTGACTCTGCTAACTTCCCTATCACAACCTCCTTAATTCTGTCTAATGTTTCCACCCTGGCTCGGGAAGGGATGCCTAACTGTCCTCTCTTGGTCATGCAGACCCATTTCTCCCCTTTTGGGCAGGTAATGTGCCCAAAACTTCCTACATGTCCCTTATTTTCTACTACATGATACCCCCTCCCCCCATCCTGACAAACAGCTCTAGTCCTTAGGTCGTAGCAATCATCACTTACATGGGAATGATAGGTAAATGATCTGGTTGTTCGCCCTCCATATCTGATAGGATGGTAGCACTTATCACAGTTATTAACACTTCTTATAATGGTTACATACATAGTTAGTAATACTACAACTGCTCCTTTCATGCTGTTAGTTTCATACACTTATTTCTTACTGAAAGTTAATGCCAGGGGCTTATTCCCTGGTTTTACCGTCCACTGATCGTCTTTCTCAGTAACTGACGGCGGGTCAACGGGTCCTTTAACCCGGGTCGCATGTGCCCACCCTTTTTCTTTTGTGCGTACTGCTGTCTCCGTTGTCAGCAATGCCAAGTATGGGCCAGTCCACCGCGGCTGCAGTTTCTCCTTCCAACTTTTAATCAGTACCCAGTCACCGGCCTTTATAGCGTGTATTGGAAAGTCGAGTGGTGGACTTTGTGCCAACAGTCCTTTTATTTTTAATTCTGTAAGGGAACGAGACACTGCCAGTAAATAGTTCCTCAGGAACACATCGCCGCCTTCGAAGGTCGGCGTGCCCTCTACCTTTCCAAGATAGGGCAGCCCAAACAACATTTCGTAGGGAGACACCGCAATATCTTTACGGGTGCCGTTCGTATTCTTCATAATGCAATTTGTAAACACTTAGTCCTTGGTAGTCTGGTTTCCTCCATTAACTTAGTTATCTGTGTTTTAAGGGTTGCATTCATCCTTTCCACTCGCCCAGAACTCTGGAGGTGCCAGGGTGTATGCAATCTCCAATGTATTCCCAAGGTACTGCAAACCAACAGGTGAACCTTAGAGGCAAAATGTGTTCCTCGGTCGAAATCTATGGATTCGATGACCCCGTATCGGGGAATGATTTGTTCTAATAATATCCGGGTTGCTGCCTGTGCGGTGGCATTTATCGTGGGAAATGCTTCCACCCACCTGGTGAAATGTTCTACAACTACTAGGAGGTACTTCCACCTTTGTATTCTTGGATGTTCTGTAAAATCTACCTGTATTCTCTGGAAGGGTCTTATAGCCAATTGTTGCCCTCTATCAGGGACAACTCTCATTACCTTCTTGTTAACCCTCTGACATAACACACAGCCGGAGACTGTCTGCTTAGCCAAAGTATAGATACCTCGGCAAGCGTAGGTCCGTAGTACTGTGTCACACAGGACCTGCGCTCCCCAATGTGACTGGGAGTGCAGTTGTGTTATCAAATCCAGAGTTAATCCTTTGGTTAACATTTGTTTCCCATCCGGCGTCCACCACCTCCCGTCAGTGAAACGCCGAGCCCCTAATTCATTAATTTTATCCTCCTCCTGTGAGAATACAGGTATATTTCCTACTCCTTCCCTTAATGGTATTAAAGACAACATCCTCACTGTTCCTTCTGTCGCTGCCTTTATGGCGGCCCCGTCTGTCGCTTCATTTCCCCTTGCTTCTAATGAGTTCCCGTTTTGGTGTCCCGCCACATGGACCACCGCTATCCTTTGTGGCAAATGTAATGCTTCCAGCGCCTTCTCAATTAATTGCTCATGTGCCAACTCCTTTCCTCTTGCTGTAATCACCCCCCCTGTCTTTCCATATTCTCCCAAACGTGTGCACAACTCCAAATGCATATTTGGAGTCGGTGTACACCGTTCCTTCCTTCCCCTCCAACAATTCTAATGCCCATATTAAGGCATACAATTCACATGACTGAGCCGACCAACTACCTGGCAACCTGTCCGCCTCCACTCCTTCAAATCCTTCTCATCCTATTATGGCATACCCACTATATCTTTTTCCATTTATACAGCGGGAAGAACCGTCTATAAACCACCTTTCTCCCTCCACCAGAGGCTGCTCCTCCAAATCCTACCTGCTCTTGGTCTGTAGTTCTATAACTTCGCTACAGTAGTGTTCTGATCTCTGCCCTTCCTGCTCGTCGTCCGCCGAGTATAAAAACTGGGAAGGGTTTAAATTCTTATCGGTCAGAATGGTCGTCGTCTTTTTCCATATGCATCACTTCGTACTTTAGGATCCTGGAGTCAGTCAGCCACCGGTTGGACTTCTGAGTTAGTATTGTCCGGACCGTGTGGGGAGTGGATACTACCAGGACACCTCCAAATGTCAATGTTCTACTTTCTTCCACTAATATTGCTGTTGCTGCGACCGCTTGAATACATAGAGGCTACCCTCGTGATACCGGATCCAAGAGTTTAGAAAGGAATGCGACTGGTTGTCGCTTCCCTCCTCTCTTTTGTGTCAGTACCCCCAACGTATTTCCATTCTCCGCATTAACAAAGAGATGGAATGGTTGATCGATGGACAGGAAGGTCAGTACCGGTGCGGTGATCATGCTGTTCTTTATTTCTCCAAATCTCTGTTCGTCCTCAGAATCCCATTGTACTTTATCAGTCTCCTCACACAATTTATCATACAAGAACTTGACTTGTCGGGTGTAATTGTCTATCCATAATCTACAGTATCCAATTAGCCCGATAAACCTCCTGATTTCTTTGTTGTTCCTTGGCATCGGCAGCCCGGTGATCCCAGCTATTCTTTCGGGGTTTAATCTCCTTTTCCCGTCACTAATCAGGTGTCCTAGATATTTAACCTCCTGTTCTACAAATTGTAGTTTATTTGTGGACACTCTCAATCCCTTTTCCCCTAAAAAGTTGAAGAGGGTTATGGTTGCATCCCTTACTGGCTCTTCTTCTCCGCCTGAGAGTAACAAACCATCTACGTACTGCAATAATTGTGTCCCATAGGTCCTGGGAACATCCTCTAATACTTGTTCTAATATTTGCTCGAACAGGTTCGGGGATTCAGTAAATCCCTGAGGGAGCACAGTCCGTCGATACTGTTGCTTCCTCAGTGTGTCTGGGTTTTCCCGCTCGAATGCAAAGAGGTCTCTACTTTCCTCAGCCAGGGGACAGCTCCAAAAGGCGTCTTTCAGATCTACCACACTGAACCACCTATGGTTAGGGGGTATACGTCCCATTATGGTATAAGGTTTGGGACTACCGGGTGTCGAGCCCTAACTACCCTATTCAATTCTCTTAGGTCCTGGACCAGTCGGAACGTTCCATCAGTCTTTCTTACAGGGAGTATCGGCGTGTTGTAGGGGGGCATACCACTCTCCAATACTCCATCCTTCAGTAAGTTTTCTATAATTGGTTGAAGCCCTTTCCTTCATTCCATTGAAATCGGATACTGTCTTACTTGTACTACTTCACTTCCTTCTCGCAAGGCTGTCCTCAGAGGTGGTATTCTTAGCCCTCCCCTATTTCCCTCTCTTGCCCACACCTGTGAGACTATTCTTTCTTCATCTTCGGTCGTCAATTTATATAGCTGTACTATAATCTGTGCCCATTCCTAATTGAACTTGTAAGTCCCTTCCCATCAGATTTATTCCTGCCTGGGGCACCAGGATTAAGTCTTCCATGGCCTCTCGATTTTCATATCTTACCATTACTCCTTCTATCTCGGGAGCTGTCATTGCCTTTCCACCTACTCCAGAGATGTTGACTTGCTTTTCCCCTAATCCCATTCCCTCCGGTATCCTGGTTACACGTGATCGTTCCGCCCCTGAGTCCACCATAAATACCGTGTCTTCTACTTGGGGACCTAATTTTAAGTTTACCAAGGGTTCCCGTGTACATCCTACACACCCCAAGGAGGTGAACCCCGACCCCCCTATTCCTCCAACAGTGTGTACGATTGTACTTCATGCCTTATCTTTGGACATTCTCTTTTAAAGTGTCCTTCTTTGTGACAATGATAACACGGGATGGCCCGGTGCGCCATCCCCCTGATCCTTGTTCTTTATTTCCCGGGGGACCCCAACCTTGGTCCCTCCATTCACCCCTTCCTCTTCCTCGTTCTCTACCTCCACCTCCTCCTTGGTCACCATAAGTGCTCAGCCTTCTGTCACCTTTGTTGTTCTTTTCTTATTTACGAATATTTTCAAGGCCTGTTTTACCCAATCCTCATTGGATCCCAACCTTGGCCATTCAAAGTAACAATACTTTATCATGACTTTCTTACTATTACCCTGTGCCCCCCCCCCCCCCCCCCCTCACCTCATCCGTGCAACATCCGCCCCAATGGACTATCAGCTATCAGGCGGAATGTGCGGCTCTTCACCAGTTTGAGCCTTTTTCCCCAGGCCCTTAATTTGCCCGTTCCGGTTACCCATCCCTGTCAGAACTTTTCCCGTCCAACAGAATCCAATCGCCCGAGTAATACTTAATAGTCAATATTCTTACCCGGGTCCTGTGCACAGGAATTGCTCGATTGGTTGATCCCTTTCACCGGATTCCCTCTTGTTTCCAGAGTCTCTTGTCCGAATATCACTCGCTCAAACCGCAGATGGCAAGCAAGGAGATCAGAGACTGCTGACATCAGCAGGGTGCACCATCCCTTCCTTTCGTGCCTCCGTCAAGGGACCGGAGTGGCGATCCCGGACGAGCCCCACAACTTGTGAGAGGTATGCTTTGTGCTCACAATCACTACTCAGAGATTAAATCGTGGAAACAAGAAATGCTTTATTTGCGAGTCTGCAGAATCGGGCGCCTCTCAAAGTTGAGACACACGGAGCAAAGGGAAAACGTCTATTTTTATACAATTCAGCATACAGTCTTTATTGATCGGACGCCTCCCCTTCTGACCCCTTCCAATCAGGGTACCGAGGTTCACAATCTTCCAACCCTCCCCTCCGTACGTCATCAAACATTCCCTCTACTCCCACATCATACATCGCATGTACATTTAAATTAGGATCTTTGTCATGAGGGGCGTAAAGTTAATATTAATTTATTTCATTAAGCATGCTCAGTAGCTGTAGCCCTAACCTACTTAATTGCCTTTGACCTAAAGACTAGGTTTTGTGTTGTCAGCTACAATCCGTACCTCATCTTGTTATTCTACAATGTTATCAACAGCTCTGAAGGACAGTAACAGTTTGTTCGAATCACAAGGTTGGTGATTCCAACTACTCGGCCCATCACAAGGTCGGTGGCCACAGTCACTCGGCCCCTCACAATGATGGCGGTTTAATCATCTTATCCCTCACACAGGGTCTGATTAGGAACAGTCAACATGGATTTGTGCCTGGAAGGTCATGTTTGACTAAACGTCTTGAATTTTTTGAAGAGGTTACTAGGGAAATTGACGAGGGTAAAGCAGTGGATGTTGTCTATATGGACTTTAGTCAGGCCTTTGACAAGGTTCCTCATGGAAGGTTGGTTAAGAAGGTTAAACTGTTGGGTATAAATGCAGGAATAGCAAGATGGATTCAACAGTGGCTGAATGGGAGAAGACAGAGGGGAATGGTGGATGGTTGTTTGTCGGGTTGGAGGCAGGTGACTAGTGGGGTGCCTCAGGGATCTGTGTTGGGTCCTTTGTTGTTTGTCATGTACATCAATGATCTGGATGAAGGTGTGGTAAATTGGATTAGTAAGTATGCAGATGATACCAAGATAGGGGGTGTTGTGGATAATGAAGAGGATTTCCAAAGTCTACAGAGTGATTTAGGCCATTTGGAAGAATGGGCTGAAAGATGGCAGATGAAGTTTAATGCTGATACGTGTGAGGTGCTACACCTTGGCAGGACAAATCAAAATAGGAAGTACATGGTAAATGGTAAGGAATTGAAGAATACAGTTGAACAAAGATATCTGGGAATAACCGTGCATAGTTCCTTGAAGGTGGTATCTCATATAGATAGGGTGGTAAAGAAAGCTTTTGGTTTGCTAGCCTTAATAAATCAGAGCATTGAGTATAGAAACGGGGATGTAATGTTAAAATTGTACAAGGCATTGGTGAGACCAAATCTGGAGTATGGTTCAAGTTCAAGTTCAAGTAAGTTTATTGTCATGTGTCCCTGTATAGGACAATGACATTCTTGCTTTGCATAAGCACACAGAAAAATAGTAGGCATTTACTACAAAACAGATAAATGTGCCCATATACCATGATATAAATATATACACACATTAATAAATATGTACAATGTACATGTACAATTTTGGTCGCCCAATTATAGGAAGGATGTCAGCAAAATAGAGAGAGTACAGAGGAGATTTACTAGAATGTTGCCTGGGTTTCAACAACTAAGTTACAGAGAAAGGTGGAATAAGTTAGGTATTTATTCTCTGGAGCGCAGAAGGTTAAGGGGGGACTTGATAAAGGTCTTTAAAATGATGAGAGGGATAGACAGAGTTGATGTGGATCAGCTTTTCCCTTTGAGAATAGGGAAGATTCATTCAAGAGGACGTTACTTCAGAATTAAGGGACAGAAGTTTATGGGTAACATGAGGGGGGACTTCTTTGCTCAGAGAGTGGCAGCTGTGTGGATGAGCTTCCATTGGAAGTGGTGGAGGCAGTTTCGTTAGTATCATTTAAAAGTTAATTGGATAGGCATATGGATGGGAAAGGAATGAAGGGTTATGGTATCAGTGCAGGCAGGTGGGACTAAGGGTAAAAGGTGTTCGGCACGGACTTGTAGGGCCGAGATGGCCTGTTTCCTTGCTGTAATTGTTATATGGTTATATGGTTATACACAAGGGGACATGACCTGAGAATTAAGGTACAGAAGTTTAGGGGTAACATGAGGGGGGACCGCTTTACCCAGAGAGTGGTAGCTGTGTGGAATGGGCTTCCAGATGAAGTGGTGGAGGCAGGTTCCATTTTTATCATTTAAAATAAATTGGATAGGTATATGGACGGGAAAGTAATGGAGGGTTATGCGTCCTGACCATGCGGGTAGGACGGAGGGAATAGGTGTTCGGCACGGACTAGAAGGGCCAAGTTGGCCTGTTTCCGTGCTGTCATTGTTATATGGTTTATGGTTATACAAGACTAAGTGGGACCCGTTGGGTCGCAAGTTCACACGGGGGGGGGGGGGGGGGGGGGGGGGGGGGGCTGGTCGACCAACGAAATATTCCACCTCCCCACCAATTCCAATATTGTTGGCCAGTGTGGAGGCTTTCTGGAGTGCTGGTATGTGTTCTTGAGGTGGCAGCTCAGTCCCTCAAGCCTGATGTGCTGGCAGCTCACTCACGGCTGGTGGGCTGGCAGTTGACCCATGGCTTTTCCTTGAAATTCCATTTCAAGCAGGGTGTAAGGCCACTAAATTCAAATCCATGTTCCTACCATTTCAATCAGGATGCCACCAAATTCAAGTGCAGTTTCTTACCACTATGAACAGGGTGCTAGGCCACCGAATCCAAGTGCAGTTTCCGACCACTTCAAGCAGGGTGCAAGGCCACCAAATTCAGTGCAGTTCCATACCACTTCAAGCAGGGTCGAAGGCCACCAAATTCAAAAGCAGCTTCATACCATTTCATGCAGGGTGAAACCAACATAAAACCACACACAACGCCAAACTAACTGTTCAGTTGACATCCAGTGTGTTCATTTGATTCACTGCTCAGACAGAGTCATGACCTCACACTCTCCCATCATGCAGAGGCTGAGCCACACCCACACTTGCGGGTTTTATAACGCTTTCCCCCGGCACTTTTATTTTTAATTGATGGGAAGAATTCCCTGCACCTGCTCAGCGGAGGGGGACGGGGCAAGATGGCCAAAAATCACAGCCGTAAATGGTAGCGTTTTATCTAAAATCGAATTACAGTACAAACAGAAAGTAAGTGTATTTGTAGTAGTACCTTGTAACTTCAAGCCAAAGCACCCCAGCCGCCATTTGCAATAAGTAGCGTTTCAACTTCATGCCACCATTTGCAGTAAGTAGTGTCTTTCAAATTCAAGCCAAAGCACCCGAGCCAACATTTACAGTAAGTAGAGCCTTTCAACGTCAAGCCAAAGCACACAAGCCACCATTTGCAGTAAGTAGTGCCTATCAACTTCATGCCACCATTTGCAGTAAGTAGTGCCTATCAACTTCAAGCCATATCACCCAAGCCACCATTTGCAGTAAGTAAATGCCATTCAACTTCAAGCCAAAGCACGAAAGTAACCATTTGCAGTAAGTAGTGCCGTTCAACTTCAAGCCAAAGCAGCCAAGCCACCATTTGCAGTAAGTAGTGACTTTCAACTTCATGCCACCATTTACAGTAAATTGTGCCTTTCAACCTAAAACCGAAGCACCCAAGCCACCATTTGCAGTAAGTAGTGCATTTCATCTTAATGCCACCATTTGCAGTAAATAGTGCCTTTAAACTTCAAGCCAAAGCACCCAAGCCACCAATAGTAGTAATAGTTAGATTCGATTCCTTTATTGTCATTCAGACCTTTTGGTCTGAACGAAATTATGTTGCCTGCAGTCATACACAAAACGAATAAAAACAAAACATACAATAAATACAAATTAAACATCCACAACAGTGAGTTCACCAAGCACATCCTCACTGTGATGGAGGCAAAGTCTTAGTCTCCGTCTCTTCCCTTCTTTTTCTCCCTCTGCGCTGAGGCGATCGATTCAGGCCGCAGATGCCGCCCTCCAGTCCAGCGGACCTCCGTGGTGATGTCGCCGCCGCCGAAAGCCGGAACGCCGTCTCCGCTCCGAGACGGCCCGCCGCAGCATCAGCTCAGGGCCGCCGCCCCAGCTCCGGGCCGCCACCCCAGCTCCGGGTCCCGCAGTCTCCGCTCCGAGCATGCTGCCCAAGCTCCGGGTCCCGCAGTCTCCGCTCCGGGCCGCTGCCCCAGCTCCGGGCAGCCGCCCCAGCCCCAGGCCGCCGCACCAGCTCCGGGTCCCGCAGTCTCAGCTCCGAGCCCCGCTGCATCAGCTCCGGGCCGCTGCCGAAAGCCAGAACGCCGCACTAGCAAGTCGGGCCACCGCTGCCTCAGCCCCGAAGAAGGCCAGCTGGTGAGTCCTGGCTGGCTCTGCCTCCGGAGCCTCGGGTTCAGTCGCAGGCTAAGGCCGCCAGCTCCACTATTAGGCCTCAGCGCAGACGGAGGCAGAGAAGGGGGATACGACACGAAAAAGTCGCATTCCCCCGAAGGAAGAGACAGAGAACATGTCCCACCCACCCCCCACCCCACCCCCCCCCCCCCGCCTTCTAACACAACCCAACAAACCAAAACTTAACCAAAACAAGACAACAACAAAAAAACAACAGAAAAAAGAAAAGACAGATGGACTGCAGGCGAGCCGCAGCGGTTAACAGCGCCGCCACTTCCGGAGTGACTTTCAACTTCAAGCCAAAGCACCCAAGCCACCATGTGCAGTAAGTAGTGCCTTTCAACTTCCTGCAAATCTCCCGCCACCATTTGCAGTAAGCAACGCCTTTAAACTTCAAGCCAAAGCACCCAAGCCACCATTTGCAGTAAGTAGTGCCTTTCAACTTCAAGCCAAAGCACCCAAATAACCTTTTGCAGGCAGTGCCTTTTTACTTCAAACAAACCATATTTTAATTTTCAAACCACATTAAGGGTACTCACAATTCTGTAGAGATATGTTCAGTGTTATTCAGAGCTCATAGAGACGTGACCCTTTGCTTCATCCACCTTGCAGAGATTGAGTGAGGCACACCACTTCCTAGTTTTATAGTCCCTCGCCTCCCTCCAGCAGTGCAGCAAAGAGAATGGTGATTTCTTCAAACTTCAAGCCAAAGCTCCCAAGCCACCATATGCAGTAAGTAGTGCCTTTCAACTTTGAACCAAAGCTCCCAAGCCACCATTTGCAGTAAATAATGCAATTCAACTTCAAGCCAAATCACCCGCCACCATTTGCGGTAAGTAGTGCCTTTCAACTTCAAGCCAAAACACCGAAGCCACCATTTGCAGTAAGTAGTGCCTTTCAACTTTAAACCAAAGCAGGGGCAGCAGAGAGAATGGTGTGTTTTTTTAAATGTTAATATCTCTCTGATTTGTCATCGATGGGAAAAATCCTCCGCACCCTTAGGGCCGAGGGCGGCTCTGAGCAAGGTGGTCAAAAATGATGGCAGTAGGTGGCGGCGTTCTGTCAGAAATCACAGCACAGTGGGCCAAAAGGCCAAGATCAGAGATTTAGTAATATATAGGTAAGGTGGGAATTGAACCTGGGTTTCTGGGGCTCTGAGTGTCAACTTTTATCACCGTCGCTCCCAGCGCAGGCCGGGAACACAATCCCCAACTCCACCATCTTCCATCCGATCGAGCCACTGTTTGTCATCTCACTTGATCCGCCAGTTCTTCTGCTCTCCAACAGGAGGCGGTCAGAGGGTTATGTGACCAGATGTCAGATTTGCATTTTGATCAGTTTATTGTCACAAACACACTGGGGGTGGTGAAATTCCTCACCACCAGTCATAGAAACATCGAAGCATAGACAATAGTTGCAGGAGTAGAGGCCTTTCGAGCCTGCACCGCCATTCAATATGATCATGGCTGATCATCCAACTCAGTATTCTGTACCTGCCTTCTCTCCATACCCCCTGATCCCTTTCGCCACAAGGGCCAAATCTAACTCCCTCTTAAATATAGCCAATGGATTGTGGTTTCAACTCTCTTCTGTGTCAGAGAATTCCACAGATTCAACCACTCTCAGTGTAAACAATGAATTTCTCATCTGGTCCTAAAAGACTTTCCTCTTATCCTTAAACTGTGACCCCTTGTTCTGACTTCCCCAACATCGGGAACAATCTTCCTGCATCTAGCCTGTCCAAGATCCCCCCCCCCCCCCCCCCCATCTTCTAAATTCTAGCGAGTACAAGCCGAGTGTATCCAGTATTTCTTCATATGGAAGTCCTGCCATCCCAGGAATCAGTCTGGTGAACATTCTCTGTACTCTCTCTTTGGCAAGCATGTCTTTCCTCGGATTAGGAGACCAAACTGCACGCAATACTCCGAGCGTGGTCTGAGCAAGACCCTGTACAACTGCAGTAGAACTTCCCTGCTCCTATACATAATCATTGCTATGAATGCTAACATACCTAGATCACATAGATAGATCAGAGAGCGTCTATTTGGGGCGCTGCAAGTCGGCTGCCTTGCCAGCAGCATGTTTGTTATTTCGATTTGTTTTAGTTGTTTTGTTTTAGTTTGTCTAATGTTACGTTGGGTGTCTCTTGGTGTGTCTTGTGTGGGGTAGGGGTGGGGGGGATCCACGTTCGGTTGCCTCCTCGAGGTAGAGGCAACCTTTTCCATCTCGCCTCCCTGGCAGCTTAAACGTCATGTATGTGAACGGCCTTTCCCAGAGTCGGGCCCGGAACATCCATCAATCCAATCAAACAATCAATCAACCTTTATTGTCATCTTGCAAAGCAACAATTGTACAGTGCAAAATGAGAAGACGTTTCCCAGGGAATACCGGAGCATCGCACATAAAACGTAAAACATGTCATACATAAATAACAGTAAAAGCAATCCAGTCTCTGATGAAACAGTATAAATTATTAAAAACAGGTTAAACAGCAACATTAAAATACAGTAAAAACAGTCATTAAAATGTCCAGGGGAGCTGATTTGAGTGGCCAGTGCCAGAGTTATTAAAGTGTCAGTCCAAAAAAAAAGCCGCAGAATCAGGTGGAATGACTTTTTAGCAGTCTCACAGCCTCTGGCAGGAAGCTGTTTAGCAGTCTGGTTGGCCGGACTTTGATGCTACGGTTTCTCTTGCCTGATGGTAGGAGATCTATACGTGTGTGGACTGGGTGCCATCTGTCCTTTGCTATGCTCAGTGCAGAGGCACTGGAACAGTTCTTGTACCAAGGGTAGGGAGATGTCAATGATCCTCTCTGCTCTCCTCACTACCCTCTGCAGAGACTTCCTGTCTGAGCAGTTACAGTTGGAGTACCACGTGCTCATGCAGTACGTGAGTACAGACTCCACCGTGCCCCTGTAGAAAGTACTGAGGATGTTGGTGGGGATTGAGACCTGTTTGAGCTTCCTCAGGAAGTGCAGCCGCTGATGGGCCAGTTTGACAATCCCAGTGATGTTCCTGGACCAGGTGAGACTGTCTGCAAATTGCACTCCGAGGAACGTTATGCTCTCCACTCTCCCCACCGTGGTGCCACTGATGTTAAGGGGTGTGTGTTTGGGCTGCGCCCTCCTGAAGTCGGCAATCATCTCCTTTGTTTTGTTCTGTTTTGCAGCAGCAGGTGCAGCGCGGACTTTTCCATGTCCAACAACATGGATTTGATCGGTCTTTCACGGAGACGGGCACCGAAGCATCAGCAGCAGGTGCAGCGCGGATTTTCCATCGTGGAGCGGGCGCACCCTTGCCGGGGATCGCCAGAGGGAAGTGCTCCGATCGCTGGCCTGTTGACTGACATCATGGAGGCTGTGGTCTGCGGAGCTTCTAGCAGCGGGCAGGGCGTGGACTTACCGTCCGGTAACATCCTGAAGCCGCGGTCTCCGGGAGTAAAGTGCTGATTCGGGACCTTCAAGACACGGAGTGTGTTTGATTGTCTCGATGTCGGAGTTTCGATCATCCGACGAGAGCGGCGGTAGATCGGGCCGTCCGTAGCGGCGACTACGGAGGGATTATGGCACCGACCACGGGTGTACAAGGGAGGACTGAGTGAATTTCGTTCCCTTCAACCACAGTGAAGAACGCTGTGGTAGATGTTTGTGTTAAATTATATTATTTTTAAGTGTGTAACCATATAACCATATAACCATATAACAATTACAGCACGGAAACAGGCCATCTCGACCCTTCCAGTCCGTGCCGAACACATCATCTCCCCTAGTCCCATATACCTGTGCTCAGACCATAACCCTCAATTCCCTTCCCATCCATATGACTATCCAATGTATTTTTAAATGATAAAAACGAACCTGCCTCCACCACTTCCACTGGAAGCTCATTCCACACAGCCACCACTCTCTGAGTAAATAAGTTCCCCCTCATGTTACCCCTAAAACTTCAGTCCCTTAATTCTCAAGTCATGTCCTCTTGTTGAATCATCCTACCCTCAGTGGGAAAAGCTTTTCCACGTCAACTCTGTCTATCCCTCTCATCATTTTAAAAACATCTGTCAAGTCCCCCCTTAACCTTCTGCGCTCCAAAGAATAACGCCCTAACTTGTTCAACCTTTCTCTGTAACTTAGTTGCTGAAACCCAGGCAACATTCTAGTAAATCTCCTCTGTACTCTCTCTATTTTGTTGACATCCTTCCTATAATTGGGCGACCAAAATTGTACACCATACTCCAGAATTGGCCTCACCAATGCCTTGTACAATTTTAACATTACATCCCAACTTCTATACTCAATGCTCTGATTTATAAAGGCCAGCACACCAAAAGCTTTCTTTACCACCCTATCTACATGAGATTCCAGTTTCAGGGAACAGTGCACAGTTATTCCCAGATACCTCTGTTCACCTACATTCTTCAATTCCCTATCATTTACCATGTACGTCCTACTTTGATTTGTCCTGCCAAGATGTAGCACCTCACACTTATCAGCATTAAACTCCATCTGCCATCTTTCAGCCCACTCTTCCAACTGGCATAAATCAATCTTTAGACTTTGAAACTCTACTTCATTCCCCGCAACCCCACCTATCTTAGTATCATCTGCAAATTAGTAATCCAATTTACCACACCATCATCCAGATCATTGATGTACATGACAAACAACAGTGGACCCAACACAGATCCCTGTGGCACCCCACTCGTCACTGGCCTCCAACCTGACAAACAACCATCCACCATTACTCTCTGGCATCTCCCATTCAGCCACTGTTGAATCCATCTTGCTACTCCACCATTAATACCCAACCATTGAACCTTCTTAACCAACCTTCCATGAGGAACCTTGTCAAAGGCCTTACTGAAGTCCATAACAAGAAGATTAGTTAAACATGACCTTCCAGGCACAAATCCATGTTGACTGTTCCTAATCAGACCCTGTTTATCCAGATGCTTATATATATTATCTCTAAGTATTATTTCCATTAATTTTCCCACCACTGACGTCAAACTAACGGGCCTATAATTGCTAGGTTTACTCTTAGACCCCTTTTTAAACAATGGAACAACATGCGCAGTACGCCAATCCTCCGGCACTATTCCCGTTTCTAATGACATTTGAAATATTTCTGTCATAGCCCCTGCTATTTCTACACTAACTTCCCTCAATGTCTTAGGGAATATCCTGTCCGGACCTGGAGACTTATCCACTTTTATATTTCTCAAAAGTGTCAGTACTTCCTCTTCTTTGATCCTCATAGTTTCCATAGCTACTCTACTTGTTTCCCTTACCTCGACATTATTCAATATCCTTCTTCTTTGTGAATACCGAAGAAAAGAAACTGTTCAATATCTCCCCCCATCTCTTTTGGCTCTGCAGATAGTTGTCCACTCTGACTCTCTAATGGACCAATTCTATCCCACGTTATCCTTAGGATTTACTTTTATCTTACTTGCCAAAGCAACCTCATATCTTCTTTTAGGTTTTCTAATTTCTTTCTTAAGATTCTTTTTACATTCCTTATACTCCTCAAGCACCTCAATTACTCCATGCTGCCTATAATTATTGTAGATCTCCCTCTTTTTCCGAACCACGTTTCCAATTTCCTTGAAAACCATGGCTCTTTACAATGTTTACGATTTCCTTTCAACCGAACAGGGACATAAAGATTCTGTACTCTTGAAATTTCACCTTTAAATGTACTCCTTTTCTCTTCCACATCTTTCCCATAAGACAAACTGTCCCAATTTACTCATTTTAAATGCTTTCGCATCTCCTCAAAGTTAGCCTTTCTCCAATCAAAAATGCCAACCCTAGGTCCAGTTTTGTCCCACTCCATAATTATATTGAAACTATTGGTATTGTGATCACTGGACCCTAACTGTTCCCGAACGCATACCTCTGCCACCTGACCCGTCTTATTTCCTAACAGGAAGTCCAGTACCGCCCCTTCTCTACTAGGTACTTCTATGTATTGTTGCAAAAAACTATCCTGCACACATTTTACAAACTCCAACCCATCCAGCCCATTTACAGAATGTGTTTCCCAGTCTATGTGTGGAAAATTGTAATCTCCCACAATCACTACCTTGTGCTTACTACTAATATCTGCAATCTCGTTACATATTTGCTCTTCCAATTCTCGCTCCCCATTTGGCGGTCTATAATACACCCCTATAAGTGTTGCTACCCCTTTCCCATTTCTCAGTTCAACACAAATAGCCTCCCTAGACGAGCCCTCTCATCTATCCTGCCAAAGCACTGCTGTAATATCTTCCCTGATAAGCAATGCAACACCTCCTCCTCTTGCCCCTCCAATTCTATCACACCTGAAGCAACACAATCCTGGAATATTTAGTTTCCAATCACATTCCTCCTGCAACCATGTTTCGCCACAACATCATACTTCCAGGTGTCAATCCAGGCTCTATGTTCATCCACTTTTCTTACAATGCTCCTAGCATTAAAATATACACATTTGAGAAACCCACCCACTCTTATTCTCTGTTTATTGTCTTTTTCTTCTCTCTCCCCTACATTTTGGGTCAGAGTGCTACCATTCTCTGCCCCCTGCTTCACACACTGACTGCTAGCTTTCCCAATTTGAGTCCCTCCCCCCAACCATTCTAGTTTAAAGTCTCCCCAGTAGCTTTTGCAAATCTCCCCACCAGGATATTGGTCTCCCTCGAGTTCAAGTGCAACCCGTCCTTTCTGTACAGGTCGCACCTTCCCCAAAGGAGGTCCCAATGATCCAGAAACTTGAATCCATACCCACTGCACCAGTCCCTCATCCACGCATTTATCCTCCACCTCGCTCCATTCCTACTATCACTATCGCGTGGCACAGGCAGTAATCCTGAGATTGTTACCTTTCCAGTCCTTCTCCTTAACTCTCTACCTAACTCCCTAAATTCTTCTTTCAGGACCTCTTCTCTTTTTTTACCTATGTCGTTGGTACCTATATGCACCACAACCTCAGGCTCCTCTCCCTCCCATTTCAGGATTTCTTGGACACGTTCAGACACATCCCTGACCCTGGCACCAGGGAGGCAAACTACCATCCGGGTCTCCTGTCTACGTCCACAGAATCGCCTATCCGACCCCCTGACTATAGTCCCCTATTACAATTGTCCTCCCCTTCTTTTCCTTACCCTTCTGAGCAACCGAACCGGTCTTTGTGCCAGAGGCCCGGCCGCTGTCGCTGCCCCCAGGGAGTCTGTCTCCCCCACCCTTACTCAAACTTGAGTACTTATTTTCAAGGTGTACAGCCACCGGGGCACTCACCAGTCCCTGCCTCTGCCCGTTGCCCTTCCTAACTGTGACCCAGTTTTCTGTCTCCCGTGGTCTTGGAGTGACCACCTCCCTGTAACTCCTTTCTATGACCTCCTCGCTCTCCCTGAGCAGACAGAGGTCATCGAGTTGCTGTTCCACGTTCCTGACACGGTCCCTTAGGAGCCCCATCTCGACGCACCTTGCGCAGATGTGGACGTCTGGAGGGCACTCCGACTCCATGACCTCCCACATCTGACATCCAGAACAGTAAACTGCCCTGGCCTTCATTGTCCCCCTTATCCAAATACAATAAAGCCTTACAATTACAATACAAATACAATACAAGCCAATCAGCTGCTTCCGCTGGTCCTCTTCCACCAATCAGAGGCTTCCACCAGAATCAGAATCCTTCTCTGGAAGTGAGATGGAACGTTGCAGATTTGGGTAACAATATAACATATAACATATAACAATGACAACACGGAAACAGGCCATCTCGGCCCTTCTAGTCTGTGCCGAACACTTACTCTCACCCAGTCCCATCTACCTGCACTCAGACTATAACCCTCCATCCCTTTCCCGTCCATATACCTATCCAATTTATTTTTAAATGATAAAATCGAGCCTGCCTCCACCACTTCCACTGGAAGCTCATTCCACACCGCTACCACTCTCTGAGTAAAGACGTACCCCCTCATGTTACCCCTAAACTTCTGTCCTTTAATTCTCAAGTCACGTCCTCTTGTTTGAATCTTCCCTACTCTCAATGGGAAAAGCTTATCCACGTCAACTCTGTCCATCCCTCTCATCATTTTAAAGACCTCTATCAAGTCCCCCCTTAACCTTCTGCGCTCCAAAGAATAAAGACCTAACTTGTTCAACCTTTCTCTGTAACTTAGTTGCTGAAACCCAGGCAACATTCTAGTAAATCTCCTCTGTACTCTTTCTATTTTGTTGTATCGTGTCTGGCAAATTCATTTCACTGCACCTTTGGGTACATGTGAGTAGCGAATAAAATAGACTTTGACTTTTGACTTTGTCTCGCAATAACGTGAGTCCAGAATTTCACCGTGTATGATAGCGCGCGTGGATGGCGGTATCGGACAAGCTCAACGTCTCGTCTTGTCTCTGTTCACGTGCCTACAATGTGCTAAAGGTAGGCACAAGATGCTGGAGTAACTCAGCGGGACAGGCAGCATCCCTGGAGTGAAGGAACGAGTGACGTTTCGGGTCGAGACCCATCTTCAGAAATGCTGCCTGTCATTGAAACATAGACGATAGGTGCAGGAGTAGGCCATTTGTCCCTTCGAGCCTGCACCGCCATTCAATATGATCATGGCTGATCATCCAACTCAGTATCCTGTACCTGCCTTCTCTCCATACCCCGTGCTCCCTTTAGCCTCCGTGTAGCCTTTTCCTCTCGGATCATGCCTGAACGGCCATCTCACAGATCGCCTGATCTACAGCGCAGGATGTCCGCTCGTTGCCGCATCCACTGCCGGCGCAGAGCTACCGATCCCCGCGGCAGCCGCAAGGGTGAGCGGTCTGTCTGCCGATGCCTCTCTTTGTTGAGTGGGATTACGCCGGCGCTGCTGTCACACTGACTCAGGTCCGTCTCTTCACAGACTCGCTCCATAAACATGGTCAGACTAGTGAATGCCCAATGGTAAATCATGTCGCATTGTCTTCGAAATTAGAACACCAGTAGCTTACGGTTGCTTTATATAAGGTGCTCAGTCCTACGGTCTATGCACTAGGGAGATGGAATCCCGTGCACATATAGAAACATAGAAACATAGAAATTAGGTGCAGGAGTAGGCCATTCGGCCCTTCGAGCCTGCACCGCCATTCAATATGATCATGGCTGATCATCCAACTCAGCATCCCGTGCCTGCCTTCTCTCCATACCCTCTGATCCCCTTAGCCCCAAGGGCCATATCATCTACGTTGATATGAGGGGAATGCATGAGGGCAAAAAGAGGAGCAACATCGGATGCAGTCGTTCATCGCCAGTGTCAGATCACGATAAAACGAAAACAAAACCATGTTCTATCTGTTTAGTTTACGGATTATAGTCCTACTCAATAATTCCAGTTCTGTGCGTCTGTCTGAGCTCCTGTCATTCTATTGCTCTTGCTGATGAATGCACATATTCCTCCGCTGCCGTGGGAATTTCGTCCAGATGCTGTGCCGATGTACGTTTCCCATGTGATCAGATTTCCCTCGACTTCCCATAAACCGTACATTAATACAATGGGATGTTTGGGAAGGAAACGCAGATGCTGGGTTAAACCGAAAATACACACAAAAAGCTGGTGTAAATCAGCGGAACATGCACCATCAATGGAGAGAGGGAATGGGTGCCGTTCCGGGTCGAGACCCTTCTTCAGATTGGTTAGGGATAAGGGCAACGATAGATATAGATGATGACGTAGAGAAGTAAAGAACAATGAATGAAAGATAAGCAAAAATGTTAGGATGATATAGGAAACAGGCCAATGCTTGCTCTGTGTTAGGTGAAAACGAGAAGCTAGTGCGATTTGGTGGAGGACAGAAACATAGAAAATAAGTGCAGGAGTAGGCCATTCGGCCCTTCGAGCCTGCACGGCCATTCAATATGATCATGGCTAATCATCCAACTCAGTATCCTGTACCTGCTTTCTATCCATACCCCCTGATGCCTTTAGCCAAAAGGGCCACATCTACCCCCCTCTTAAATATAGCCAATGGACTGGCCTCAACTACCTTCTGTGGCAGAGATTTCCAGACATTCACCGCTCTGTGAGAAAAAAAAAATCCTCATTTCGGTCCTAAAAATATGTCCCCCTCATCCTTAAACTGAGACCCCTTGTTCTGGACTTCCCCAACATCGGGAACAATCTTCCTGCATCTAGCTTGTCCAACCCCTTAAGAATAGTGTAAGTTTCTATAAGATCCCCCCTCAATCTTCTAAATTCTTGCGAGTACAACCGAGTCTATCCAGTCTTTCTTCATATGAAAGTCCTGACATCCCAGTAATCAGTCTGGTGAACCTTATGTGTACTCCCTCTACGGCAAGAATGTCCTTCCTCATGTTAGGAGACCAAAACTGTACGAAATGCCCCAGTTGTGGTCTCACTTGTGACTCTGTACAACTGCATTAGAACCTCCCTGCTCCTATACTCAAATCCTTTTGCTATGAATTCTAACATACCATAAATAGCAGGTGTCCCAGCACTGAGCCGTGCGGTGCCCCACTAGTCACTGCCAGCCATTGGCAAATTATCCGTTTACTCCTACTCTTTGCTTCCTGTCTGCCAGCCAGTTCTCTATCCACATCATTACTGAACCCCCAATACCGTGTGCTTTAAGTTTGCATTCTAATCATTTATGTGGGACCTTGTCGAAAGCCTTCTGAAAGTCAAATCCCGCTGAGTTACTCCAGCATTTTGTGTCGATCTTTTGTTTAAAGCCAAACCTGCAGTTTCTTCCCACACAAACATGAACTGAACTGCGTTGTAACATCAGTCGGATTAACAGCGGACTGGGCGGGCGGGATTCTGGTAGCTGTTCACGATGATAAGATGTTGTATGTCTGAGCAGAGAGGGGAGGGAGAGGGCAGAGAGGAGGATGGAGGGGGAGAGAGGAAGGGAGGGAGAGGGATAGAGGAGGAGGGGTGGAGAGATGGAGAGATAGGAGGAGAGAGGAGGAGGGCGGGAGAGAGAAGAGGAGGGAGGGGGAGAGGAGGGGGAGAGAGGAAGAGGGAGGGGAGGAGGCGGAGGGAGGGGGAGAGAGGAGTAGGGGTAGAGGAAGGAGCGGGAGAGATGATGGAGAGGAGAGAGAGTGGGGGAGAGAAGGGGAGATATCGAGAGGGGGAGAGGGAAATGCAAGGAGGGAGAAAGGATGTACGGAGAGGGGATGGAGGGGATGGATAAAGGGGGGAGAGAGAGGCAGGGAGGGAGAGAGGATGGAGGGGAGGGAGATGGAGGGGGAGGGAGAGGATACAGAGGGAGTGTGTGCATGGAGGGGGGAGATGTATGCAGGGAGGGAACAATATATTACAAAGCAGTGTGTGGGAGAATACAGGGAGAATGGAGGCAGAGGGAATTGTTTTGTTTATTGACACGTGGACCGAGGTACAGTGAAAGGTTTGTGTTGTGTGTAGATACATGAAAAGGGAATAACGTTTAGTGCAAGGTAAAACCAGCAAAGTCCGATCGAGGACAGTCCTCTGGTCACCAATTTGGTTGATAATTGTTCAGGGGACACAAAATTGCCGGAGAAACTCAGCGGGTGCAGCAGCATCTATGGAGCGAAGGAAATAGGCAACGTTTCGGGCTATCTGAAGAAGGGTTTCGGCCTGAAACGTTGCCTATTGAGTCTGAAGAAGGGTTTCGTCCAGAAACGTTGACTATTTCCTTCGCTCCATAGATGCTGAGGTACAGTGAATAGCTTCTGTTGTCTGTATAGATGTATGATAAGGCCGCTGAGTTTCTCCTGCACTTTTGTGTACCTTTGATTTTCCAGCATCTGTAGTTCTTTCTTAAACACAGATCTTAGTTCAGGACCGCTCTCTCGTTGTGGCAGGATGGTTCAGTAGCCTGATAACAGCCGGGAATAAATTCTCCCTGAATCTGGAGGATTGTGTGTGTGCGTTTGTTTTCATACTTCTGTGCCTCTTGCCCGATGGGAGCGGGGAGGATAGGGAGTGACCGGGGGTGAGACTGGTCCGCGATGATGCTCCTGGCCTTGCCGAGGCAGCGTGAGGTGTAGATGGAGTCCATGGAAGTGAGGTTGGTTCATGTGTGTGTGTGATGGTCTGGGCCAGGGTCGGCCTTAAGCCGATTGGACCGATTGCTCCCAATTGCGCCAAGCGAGTAAGGGGGCCCCAGAGTAATCTACTCTCAGCTCTGGTAGATCAATACACGGAGGACCGGGCCGGAGTTTGAAGCAACGTCACACATGCGTTCGCCCGGACCGCGGTACCCGCTCCCGCCGCCGGCCCTCCCCCTCCCCCCTCTTCTTCTCTCCTTCCCTCCATCCTTTCTCCCTCTCTCTCCCCTTCCCTCATTCGCTCCATTCCTTCTTTATCTCCTTCCCTCCCTCCTTTCCCTACCCCCCGCCCTCTCATACTTCCTCCCTCCCACCCTCCCACCCTTCCTTCTCTCCTTCCCTCCCACACACACATCACGCACAGATAACTAACACACACATGTAAGTTATGATGGGGTAGAAGCCCAAAGGGTAGGATGGGGCTGAAGCCCAACATCTAATGCCTGGACTGGTTTTTCAACAATGGTTATTGGTTTTCCAGGATCTATTAAATTAAATTACTATTTTTAAATTTCACTCACTAAAACAAGTGGTAATATAGTTTTGGTCTCCTAATCTAAGGAAAGACATCCTTGCCGTAGAGGGAGTACAGGGAATGTTCCGATAGAAACGTACAACACTTCATAAGGGGTTGGAGATGCTAGATGCAGGAAGATTGTTCCCGATGTTGGGGAAGTCCAGAACAAGGGGCCCCAGAGTTTAAGGATAAGGGGGGAATCTTTTAGGACCGAGATGAGAAAATCATATTTCACACAGAGAGGGGTGAATGTGTGGAATTCTCTGGCACAGAGGGTAGTTGAGGCCAGTTCATTGGCTATATTTAAGAGGGAGTTAGATGTGGCCCTTGTGGCTAAAGGGATCAGGGGGTATGGAGAGAAGGCAGGTACAGGATACTGAGTTGGATGATCAGCCATGATCATATTGAATGGCGGTGCAGGCTCGAAGGGACGAATGGCCTCTACTCCTGCACCTAATTTCTATGTTTCTATCTTTCAATATGTCAGATTCAATGAATATAGATTCCCGAAATGCACTCGTCAATGGAAACGAATAAACTGAACATTGCGATTGCAGGCGACTGCTCACGATTATGGAGATTGCGGAGAGATGGTTCGGATTGTACCAGGCCTGTAGATTGCTCCCTCCCTCCCCCGGCACTAACTGTCCACTAGACAGAACATATAGACTGGATATCATCACCCATGATGACTGGTGCCCTTTCCGTGAGGGAGGGAGGCACTTTGTGCCCGGACACAAAAGAGTTAACAGTAGATGTTTGTTCAGCGAGTGTGTGTGATTAACGTCAGTCTACACGGAGCCCGGTTGTGTCACCCACCCTCTGGAGATTTCTCATTTCCCAATGTAAACCATTCCTGTTGTTGCTGGGATATGAGAGTGTTGGTGAGATCATCCCGCCCGTCACCGACAGACAGACAGAGAGCAGCAGCTCCAGCCACAGAGGGAGAAAACCCATTGGGAATCTGTGGACAATAAAGTGGGATGTTAGATGGATGTTTCGGAATCCGGGAATATTAGAGAGTGAAGTGAATGTCACCGAGTGTAATCGGGGAACAGTGAGAGAGTGCGTGCGGTGTCACACAAATGGATCGGTCTGTGAAAACGGTAGACTGGGAAGTTAACGCCATGGAGAAGGGAGTCTTCGTTTGGGCTGAATATTTTTTTCGTGCTAACTTAAGTGATCGAATCTACTATGCACTCAGAGTTATACAGCCTGTCCTTTATCCCGTGGTAGCCCTTGTTGCTCTTCCAGGTATGTCCCCGTCCAAATTCCCGCGCAATAGCAGGCGAGAAGCGGCAGTGACGGGGATAGAAACATAGAAACATAGAAATTAGGTGCAGGAGTAGGCCATTCGGCCCTTCGAGCCTGCACCGCCATTCAATATGATCATGGCTGATCATCCAACTCAGTATCCCGTACCTGCCTTCTCTCCATACCATCTGATCCGCCTGGCCACAAGGGCCACATCTAACTCCCTCTTAAATATAGCCAATGAACTGGCCTCAACTACCCTCTGTGGCAGAGAGTTCCAGAGATTCACCACTCTCTGTGTGAAAAAAGTTCTCCTCATCTCGGTTCTAAAGGATTTCCCCCTTATCCTTAAGCTGTGACCCCTTGTCCTGGACTTCCCCAACATCGGGAACAATCTTCCTGCATCTAGCCTGTCCAACCCCTTAAGAATTTTGTAGGTTTCTATAAGATCCCCTCTCAATCTCCTAAATTCTAGAGAGTATAAACCAAGTCTATCCAGTCTTTCTTCATAAGACAGTCCTGACATCCCAGGAATCAGTCTGGTGAACCTTCTCTGCACTCCCTCTATGGCAATAATGTCCTTCCTCAGATTTGGAGACCAAAACTGCACGCAATACTCCAGGTGTGGTCTCACCAAGACCCTGTACAACTGCAGTAGAACCTCCCTGCTCCTATACTCAAATCCTCTTGCTATGAAAGCCAACATACCATTTGCTTTCTTTACTGCCTGCTGCACCTGCATGCCTACCTTCAATGACTGGTGTACCATGACACCCAGGTCTCGCTGTATCTCCCCCTTTCCCAATCGGCCACCATTTAGATAATAATCTGCTTTCACGTTTTTGCCACCAAAATGGATAACCTCACATTTATCCACATTATACTGCATCTGCCAAACATTTGCCCACTCACCCAGCCTATCCAAGTCACCTTGCAGTCTCCTAGCATCCTCCTCACAGCATACACTGCCCCCCAGCTTAGTGTCATCCGCAAACTTGGAGATATTGCCTTCAATTCCCTCATCCAGATCATTAATATATATTGTAAATAGCTGGGGTCCCAGTACTGAGCCTTGCGGTACCCCACTAGTCACTGCCTGCCATTGTGAAAAGGACCCGTTTACTCCTACTCTTTGCTTCCTGTTTGCCAGCCAGTTCTCTATCCACATTAATACTGAACCCCCAATGCCATGTGCTTTAAGTTTGTATACTAATCTCTTATGTGGGACCTTGTCGAAAGCCTTCTGGAAGTCCAGATACACCACATCCACTGGTTCTCCCTATCCACGCTAATAGTTACATCCTCGAAAAATTCTATGAGATTCGTCAGACATGATTTACCTTTCGTAAATCCATGCTGACTTTGTCCAATGATTTCACCACTTTCCAAATGTGCTGCTATCCCATCTTTAATAACTGACTCTAGCAGTTTCCCCACTACCGATGTTAGACTAACTGGTCTGTAATTCCCCGTTTTCTCTCTCCCTCCCTTCTTAAAAAGTGGGGTTACGATGGCTACCCGCCAATCCTCTGGAACTACTCCAGAATCTAAAGAGTTTTGAAAGATTATTACTAATGCATCCACTATTTCAGGAACTACTTCCTTAAGTACTCTGGGATGCAGCCTATCTGGCCCAGGGGATTTATCGGCCTTTAATCCATTCAATTTACCCAACACCACTTCCCGACTAACCTGGATTTCACTCAATTCCTCCACCTCCTTTGACCCGCGGGCCCATGCTATTTCCGGCAGATCATTTATGTCTTCCTTAGTGAAGACGGAACCAATGTAGTTATTCAATTGGTCCGCCATATCCTGGTTCCCCATGATCAACTCACCTGTTTCTGACTGCAAGGGACCTACATTTGTTTTAACTAATCTCTTTTTTTTCACATATCTATAAAAACTTTTGCAGTCAGTTATTATGTTCCCTGCTAGTTTTCTTTCATAATCCATTTTTCCTTTTCTAATTAAGCCCTTCGTCCTCCTCTGCTGGTCTCTGAATTTCTCCCAGTTCTCCGGTATGCTGCTTTTTCTGGCTAGTTTGTACGCATCATCCTTTGCTTTGATACCATCCCTGATTTCCCTTGTTATCCATGGATGTACTACCTTCCCTGATTTATTCTTTTGCCAAACTGGGATGAACAATTTTTGTAGTTCATCCATGCAGTCTTTAAATGCCTTCCATTGCATATCCACCGTCAACCCTTTTAGAATTAATTGCCAGTCAATCTTGGCCAATTCACTTCTCATACCCTCAAAGTTACCTTTCTTTAAGTTCAAAACCATTGTTTCTGAATTAACAATGTCACTCTCCATCCTAATGAAGAACTCAACCATATTATGGTCACTCTTGCCCAAGGGGCCACGCACAACAAGACTACTAACTAACCCTTCCTCATTACTCAATACCCAGTCCAAAATAGCCAGCTCTCTCGTTGGTTCCTCTACATGTTGATTTAGATAACTATCCCGCATACATTCCAAGAAATCCTCTTCCTCAGCACCCCTGCCAATTTGATTCACCCAATCTATATGTAGATTGAAGTCACCCATTATAACTGCTTTGCCTTTGTCGCAAGCATTTCTAATTTCCTGTTTGATACCATCTCCAACTTCACTACTACTGTTAGGTGGCCTGTACACAACACCCACCAGCGTTTTTCTGCCCCTTATTGTTTCGCAGCTCTACCCATACCGATTCCACATCCTCCAAACTAATGTCCTTCCTTTCCATTGCGTTAATCTCCTCTCTAACCAGCAACACTACCCCACCTCCTTTTCCTTTCTCTCTATCCCTCCTGAATATTGAATATTCCTGGATGTTCAGCTCCCAGCCCTGGTCACCCTGGAGCCATGTCTCCGTGATCCCAACTATATCATAACCATTAATGGCTATCTGCACGTTCAACTCATCCACCTTATTACGAATACTCCTTGCATTGAGACACAAAGCCTTCAGGCTTGTTTTTACAACGCTCTTACCCCTTATACAATTATGTTGAAAAGTGGCCCTTTTTGATTTTTGCCCTGGTTTTGGCTGCCTGCCACTTTTACTTTTCACCTTGCTACCTATTGCTTCTACCTTCATTTTACACCCCCCTGCCCCTCTGCTCTTGTACCCATCCCCCTGCCACATTAGTTTAAATCCTCCCCGACAGCACTAGCAAACACCCCCCCAAGGACATTGGTTCCATTCCAGCCCAGGTGCAGACCGTCCTGTTTGTAGTGGTCCCACCTCCCCCAGAACTGGTTCCAATGGATCTGGTATAAATGTCTGTAGCTCGGACAATCCATGACGTACGTGTCCCTTGAAGAAATCTTCGACAGAGTAATGGGTAATGTGTTGATGCTGCCTGTTTGTGGGGATCACAGGTTTATCACTATGATGTTTCATATGAAGAAAGACTGGTGAGACCACACCTGGAGTATTGCGTACAGTTTTGGTCTCCTAATCTGAAGAAAGACATTCTTGCCATAGAGGGAGTACAGAGAAGGTTCACCAGACTGATTCCTGGGATGGCAGGATTTTCATATGAGGAAAGACTGTATAGACTCGGCTTGTACTCGCTAGACTTTAGAAGATTGAGGGTGGACTTTATAGAAACTTACAACATTCTTAAGGGGTTGGACACACTGGATGCAGGAAGATTATTCCCGATGTTGGGGAAGTCCAGAACAAGGGGTCACAAACACAGTTTAAGGATAAGGGGGAAGTCTTTTAGGACCGAGATGAGAAAAAAATAATTGTTTTCACACACAGAGAGTGATGAATCTGTGGAATTAACTGCCACAGAAGGTAGTTGAGGCCAGTTCATTGGCTATATTTAAGAGAGAGTTAGATGTGGCCCTTGTGGCTAAAGGGATCAGGAGGTATGGAGAGAAGGCAGGTACAGGATACAGAGTTGGATAATCAGCCATGATCATATTGGATGGCGGTGTGTGCAGGCTCGAAGGGACGAATGGCCTCAACTCCTGTTCCTATTGTCTATGTTTCTATGTTTCTATATGCCTCCTTATCTCCTTCCTAAAGGAACGCCTTTTTATTTGCGAGGATGTGACCTCTGGTGCTAGACTCTCCCACTAGTGGAAACATTCTCCGTGTTGACTTGTGTTCTCATTTGGTCCTAATGTCTTTGTTTATTAAATACGCGAGTTGGTTCTGCAACCCGCCCGCATTGCAGAATTGATGTGTACATTCTATTTGAGTATGTGTCACCCTCCTGTGTTGATGTCGGCGGTTTCAGTCTACGTTTCTTACCATGCTGCTGTAAGCAAGATTGTCTAATGTACCATCACTTCCCTTGCACCGATGCAGATGGCAATACACTCCCTGAACTCCTTCCTTCGCTCACTTCCCTCCCTCGCTCGCTCATACCTACTCTGCTGTATAATCTTTGATTCACTCACAGTGAAGCAAAGAGTTAAACTCCCATGGTGAAGTGAGAAATGGTCAGACACAGATCTGATTCTTTATTCCAACTCTCCCAACTGCAGCTTCTCATCTGTTTAGTAATCGAGCAGATGCAGAATAATGTATTTCCTTCAGTAGTTACTACTCGACAGCCTCGTTACATAATCTTCTACAATCCCAGAACAGGATTGTGCATTTGATTTGCCCCTCGCCTCGATGAATCTGCCGAGTTTGCTTTGTCCGCTGGCTGTTTGTCATGTCTCTGTTTACTGCCCTCCCTCCTCACAGTGAACACGCTGACCATTGTGGTCCTGTCCCGGGGAAAGTGCGGTCTCTCCACTGGTGTCACTCGCTACCTGATGGCCATGGCAACGGCCGATCTACTGGTCATTATTGTCGACCTGATTATGAGGCAGATTCCCATTGTTTACTATGTAGCATTTCTGTTTAT
>JAWMAR010001099.1:312594-377775 GCA_036785375.1 Leucoraja ocellata
CCCTCCTCCCTCTCCCTCTCCCTCCCTACTCCTCTCCCCCTCTCTCCCTTCCTCCCTCCTTTCTCTCCCCTCTTCCCTGTCTCTTCCCCTCTCCCTCCCTCTCTTCGTCCCTCTCTGTCTCTCGCTCTCCCTCACACTCTCTCTCTCCTCTCTCTCTCTCCCTCTACCTCTCTCCATCTATCTCCCCCCCTCTCTCCCCGCTCTCTCTCCCTCTCTCTATCTCCCTCTATCTCTCCCATCCCTCTCTCCCTCTTTGTCTCCCTCTCTCTCCCTCTATCTCTCCATTTCCCTCTCCCTCTCATTCTCACCCTCTCCCTCTCTCCTCGCCCCCTCTCACTCCCTCCGTCTCTCTCTGAGGAGGGAGAGAGTGAGAGGGGGAGAGGAGGAGTGGAGAGATAGGGAGGAGGGGGAAGCCAGGTGGGAGAGAGAGATGTGGGGAAAGAGCGAGGTGGAGAGAGGGAGAGGAGAGAAAAGAAAGGGAGAGAGTGGAGGTGGAGAGATTGAGTTGAGAAAGGGGTAGAGAGAGGGGACGATAGAGAGGGAGGGGAGAGGGGGAGAGGGGGAGAGATTGAGAGAGACAGAGATAGAGAGGAGAGAGAGAGAGAGGCGGGAGAGAGTGTGGGGAGAAGGGGTGTGTGGGGGGAAGGGAAGTGTTTGGGGAGTGAGTGTGGGGGGAGAGTGTGGGGGGGAGGTTACCAACATCGGGAACAATTTTCCTGCATCCCCCCACAACCCCCCCCCGCACTCGCCCCCTCCCCCCTTCACACTCCCCACTTTCCCCCCACACTCTCCTCCTTCCCCCACACTTTTCCCCTTAAGGATTTTGTAAGTTCTGCGAGAACCCCCTCAATCTTCTACATTCTAGCGAGTACAAACCGAGTCTATCCAGTCTTTCTTCATATGAAAGTCCTGCCCCCAGGATGCAGACTCCCCAAGCGGAATATGAGGTGCTGTGCCTCCAAATCCCGGTGTTGCTCGCTGTGGCCATGGAGGAGACCCAGGACAGAGAGGACGGAGACGGAGTGGGAGGGGGAGTTGAAGTGCTGAGCCACCGGGAGGTCAAATTGGTTATTGTGGACCGAGCGGAGGTGTTCGGCGAAACGATCACCCAACCTCCGCTTGGTCTCACCGGTATAGATCTGCTGACATCTAGAGCAGCGGATGCAATAGATGCGGTTGGAGGAGATGCAGGTGAACCTCTGTCATACCTGAAACCACTGCTTGGGTGTTTGAACGGAGTCGATGCGGGATATAAAGGGACAAGTGTTGCATCTCTTGCGATTGCAAGGGAAAGTGCCCGGGGAGGGGGTGGTACGAGAAGGAAGGAAATAATTGACAAGGGATTTAGGGAGAGAGCGGTCTTTGCCGAAGGCAGATATGGGGGGAAATGGAAGATGTGGCGAGTGGTGGGGCCACTCGGCTTGTACTCGCAAGAATTTAGAAGATTGAGGGGGGGTCTTATAGAAACTAACAAAAGTCTTAAGGTGTTGGACAGGAAGGATTTTAGGGAGGATTTAAAGATGGACATTGAAGGGGCCTGTCTTATCTGCAGCGGCAAGGTGTTCCAGAGTGCCGGGGCAGCAACAGAAAAGGCTCTATCCCCTCTGAGCTTCCGCTTAGACCTTGGTACCTCAAGGAGCAGCTGATTCGCTGACCTGAGGCACCGGGCAGGAACATAGAGGTGGAGCAGCTCGGAGAGGTAAGGCGGGGCGAGGCCATTCAATGATTTAAAAACAAATAAAATAATTTTAAAATGAACTCGCAAGTGCACTGGGAGCCAGTGAAGGGAGGCCAAAATTGGCGTAATGTGCTCCCTCTTTCGAGTTCCGGTTAAAAGGCGAGCGGCAGCATTTTGGACCAACTGGAGACGAGCCAACGAAGCTCGTGAGACTCCAGATTAGAGTGCGTTACAGTAATCCAGCCGAGATGAAATAAAGGCGTGAATTACTGTTCAAAATGCTGCCGCTCGAGAATGGGCTTCACGTTTGCCAGCTTCCTTAGGTGAAAGAAGCTGGACTTAACCACTGGCCTATTTGTTTATCTAATTTAAAATCACCGTCCTTCATAAAACCCAGGTTTAAAACTGTTGGCTTTACGAACACCCAAGTCAACAGAGGGAGGTTCACGGCAGCCAATAGGGCCGAACAAAATCACTTCTCTCTTTTTTTCGTTAAGTCCCAGAAGTTTAAGGCCATCCAGGACTTAATGTCCTCAAGACAAGACAGGATCCTCACTGTGTTGTGGAGAAGAGGGGGGGGGGGGGGGGGGGGGAGCAGATGGGATGGAGAGGGAACGGATTCCTAAACTCCGCGACGCTGAGTGCATTTTACAATCAGAGAAACGGGTGACTTCACCAATTGTTTGAACTGCTGCTGAAGTTAGTCTGGGTGAGGACGTAAAGAGCCGTGTTTGTGCAGCAGCTCAGTATCTGCAACATGTAGCTCAGTTCGCGAATTATTTGGTCTGGATAGCCCACGCTAAGAGTTAAATCAGCGAGTCTTTCCCACACAACATATACCGCATAGACCGACCATAACACGATGAAAATCCCCGAAATGACCAGCAGTAAAGTGAGGGATTTCCTGCGGCTCTCAATCTCCGGGTCCTTGCCACTCTCCCCACTGCTGGGACCCCGAGTCTCCTGCGGGCTCTGCTCGCACTAACACGTATCTGATGGTCAAAGTGTTGAACACAACAATGAGGACAAATGGCATCACGGGGGTGACGAGATACTGGAGAAACTCCCCGATTCCCCAGGCCAGTGAGCCATAAACACTGGATCTTGCCGAACAAAACCAGGGCATATTAAATAGAATGTAATTACCGCGCAACATGAAATACAGAAGATGTTCTTCAAACAGCTCAGCACGGTCACTGTCCCCAGAACCACAGCCGCTGTTTCCTCGGTGCAATGTTTGTTTTCAGCTTCTGGCAACAAATGGCCACAAATCGATCAAAGGTGAAGGTGACGGTGAACCAGACAGAACAGTCGGTGACGGCGTAAAGGAAGAAGGCGTGGATATTACACACTGGGACATCCCACATAAACAGAAATGCTTCATAGTAAGCAATGGGAATCTGCCTCATAATCAGGTCGACAATAATGACCAGTAGATCGGCCGTTGCCATGGCCATCAGGTAGCGAGTGACACCAGTGGAGAGACCGCACTTTCCCCGGGACAGGACCACAATGGTCAGCGTGTTCACTGTGAGGAGGGAGGAAGTAAACAGAGACATGACACACACAGAGAGCCAGCGGACAAAGCAAACTCGGCAGATTCATCGAGGCGAGGGGCAAATCAAATGCACAATCCCGTTCTGGGATTGTACAAGATTGTCTAACGAGGCTGTCTAGTAGTAACTACTGAAGGAATACATTATTCTGCATCTGCTCGATTACTAAACAGATGAGAAGCTGCAGTTAGGAGAGTTGGGATAAAGAATCAGATCTGTGTCTGACCATTTCTCACTTCACCATGGGAGTTTAACTCTTTGCTTCACTGTGAGTGAATCAAAGATTATACAGCAGAGTAGGTATGAGCGAGCTAGGGAAGTGAGAGAAGGAAGGAGTTCAGGGAGTGTATTGCCATCTGCATCGGTGCAAGGGAAGTGATGGTACATTAGACAATCTTGCTTACAGCAGCATGGTAAGAAACGTAGACTGAAACCGCCGACACCAACACAGGTGGGTGACACATACTCAAATAGAATGTACACATCAATTCTGCAATGCGGGCGGGTTGCAGAACCAACTCGCGTATTAATAAACAAAGACATTAGGACCAAATGAGAACACAAGTCAACACGGAGAATGTTTCCACTAGTGGGAGAGTCTAGCACCAGAGGTCACATCCTCGCAAATAAAAAGGCATTCCTTTAGGAAGGAGATAAGGAGGCATATAGAAACATAGAAACATAGACAATAGGAACAGGAGTTGAGGCCATTCGTCCCTTCGAGCCTGCACACACCGCCATCCAATATGATCATGGCTGATTATCCAACTCTGTATCCTGTACCTGCCTTCTCTCCATACCTCCTGATCCCTTTAGCCACAAGGGCCACATCTAACTCTCTCTTAAATATAGCCAATGAACTGGCCTCAACTACCTTCTGTGGCAGTTAATTCCACAGATTCATCACTCTCTGTGTGTGAAAACAATTTTTTTTCTCATCTCGGTCCTAAAAGACTTCCCCCTTATCCTTAAACTGTGTTTGTGACCCCTTGTTCTGGACTTCCCCAACATTCGGGAATAATCTTCCTGCCTCCAGTGTGTCCAACCCTTAAGAATGTTGTAAGTTTCTATAAGGTCCACCCTCAATCTTCTAAAGTCTAGCGAGTACAAGCCGAGTCTATACAGTCTTTCCTCATATGAAATCCTGCCATCCCAGGAATCAGTCTGGTGAACCTTCTCTGTACTCCCTCTATGGCAAGAATGTCTTTCTTCAGATTAGGAGACCAAAACTGTACGCAATACTCCAGGTGTGGTCTCACCAGTCTTTCTTCATATGAACATCATAGTGATAAAGCTGTGATCCCCACAAACAGGCAGCATCAACACATTACCCATTACTCTGTCGAAGATTTCTACAAGGGACAAGTACGTCATGGATTGTCCGAGCTACAGACATTTATACCAGATCCATTGGAACTAGTTCTGGGGGAGGTGGGACCAGTACAAACAGGACGGTCTGCACCTGGGCTGGAAGGGAACCAATGTCCTTGGGGGAGTGTTTGCTACTGCTGTCGGGGAGGATTTAAACTAATGTGGCAAGGGGATGGGTACAAGAGCAGAGGGGCAGGGGGGTGTAAAATTTAGGTAGAAGCAATAGGTAGCAAGGTGAAAAGTAAAAGTGGCAGGCAGCCAAAACCAGGGCAAAAAGGGCCACTTTTCAACATAATTGTATAAGGGGTAAGAGCGTTGTAAAAACAAGCCTGAAGGCTTTGTGTCTCAATGCAAGGAGTATTCGTAATAAGGTGGATGAGTTGAACGTGCAGATAGCCATTAATGATTATGATATAGTTGGGATAACGGAGACATGGCTCCAGGGTGACCAGGGCTGGGAGCTGAACATCCAGGAATATTCAATATTCAGGACGGATAGAGAGAAAGGAAAATGAGGTGGGGTAGTGGTTGCTGGTTAGAGAGGAGATTAACGCAATGGAAAGGAAGGACATTAGTTTGGAGGATGTGGAATCGGTATGGGTAGAGCTGCGAAACAATAAGGGGCAGAAAAACGCTGGTGGGTGTTGTGTACAGGCCACCTAACAGTAGTAGTGAAGTTGTAGATGGTATCAAACAGGAGATTAGAAATGCTTGCGACAAAGGCAAAGCAGTTATAATGGGTGACTTCAATCTACATATAGATTGGGTGAATCAAATTGGCAGGGGTGCTGAGGAAGAGGATTTCTTGGAATGTATGCGGGATAGTTATCTAAATCAACATGTAGAGGAACCAACGAGAGAGCTGGCTATTTTGGACTGGATATTGAGTAATGAGGAAGGGTTAGTTAATACTCTTGTTGTGCGTGGCCTCTTGGGAAAGAGTGACCATAATATGGTTGAGTTCTTCATTAGGATGGAGAGTGACATTGTTAATTCAGAAACAATGGTTTTGAACTTAAATAAAGGTAACTTTGAGGGTATGAGAAGTGAATTGGCCAAGATTGACTGGCAATTAATTCTAAAAGGGTTGACGGTGGATATGCAATGGAAGGCTTTTAAAGACTGCATGGATGAACTACAAAAATTGTTCATCCCAGTTTGGCAAAAAGAATAAATCAGGGAAGGTAGTACATCCATGGATAACAAGGGAAATCAGGGATAGTATCAAAGCAAAGGATGATGCGTACAACTAGCCAGAAAAAGCAGCATACCGGAGAACTGGGAGAAATTCAGAGACCAGCAGAGGAGGACGAAGGGCTTAATTAGGAAAGGAAAAATGGATTATGAAAGAAAACTAGCAGGGAACATAAAAACTGACTGCAAAAGTTTTTATAGATATGTGAAAAGAAAGAGATTAGTTAAAACAAATGTAGGTCCCTTGCAGTCAGAAACAGGTGAGTTGATCATGGGGAACCAGGATATGGCGGACCAATTGAATAACTATTTTGGTTCCGTCTTCACTAAGGAAGACATAAATGATCTGCCGGAAATAGCATGGGCCCGCGGGTCAAAGGAGGTGGAGGAATTGAGTGAAATCCAGGTTAGTCGGGAAGTGGTGTTGGGTAAATTGAATGGATTAAAGGCCGATAAATCCCCAGGGCCAGATAGGCTGCATCCCAGAGTACTTAAGGAAGTAGTTCCTGAAATAGTGGATGCATTAATAATAATCTTTCAAAACTCTTTAGATTCTGGAGTAGTTCCAGAGGATTGGCGGGTAGCTAACGTAACCCCACTTTTTAAGAAGGGAGGGAGAGAGAAAACGGGGAATTACAGACGTTAGTCTAACATCGGTAGTGGGGAAACTGCTAGAGTCAGTTATTAAAGATGGGATAGCAGCACATTTGGAAAGTGGTGAAATCATTGGACAAAGTCAGCATGGATTTACGAAAGGTAAATCATGTCTGACGAATCTCATAGAATATTTCGAGGATGTAACTAGTAGCGTGGATAGGGGAGAACCAGTGGATGTGGTGTATCTGGACTTCCAGAAGGCTTTCGACAAGGTCCCACATAAGAGATTAGTATACAAACTTAAAGCACATGGCATTGGGGGTTCAGTATTAATGTGGATAGAGAACTGGCTGGCAAACAGGAAGCAAAGAGTAGGAGTAAACGGGTCCTTTTCACAATGGCAGGCAGTGACTAGTGGGGTACCGCAAGGCTCAGTACTGGGACCCCAGCTATTTACAATATATATAAATGATCTGGATGAGGGAATTGAAGGCAATATCTCCAAGTTTGCGGATGACACTAAGCTGGGGGGCAGTGTATGCTGTGAGGAGGATGCTAGGAGACTGCAAGGTGACTTGGATAGGCTGGGTGAGTGGGCAAATGTTTGGCAGATGCAGTATAATGTGGATAAATGTGAGGTTATCCATTTTGGTGGCAAAAACGGGAAAGCAGATTATTATCTAAATGGTGGCCGATTGGGAAAGGGGGAGATACAGCGAGACCTGGGTGTCATGGTACACCAGTCATTGAAGGTAGGCATGCAGGTGCAGCAGGCAGTAAAGAAAGCAAATGGTATGTTGGCTTTCATAGCAAGATGATTTGAGTATAGGAGCAGGGAGGTTCTACTGCAGTTGTACAGGGTCTTGGTGAGACCACACCTGGAGTATTGCGTGCAGTTTTGGTCTCCAAATCTGAGGAAGGACATTATTGCCATAGAGGGAGTGCAGAGAAGGTTCACCAGACTGATTCCTGGGATGTCAGGACTGTCTTATGAAGAAAGACTGGATAGACTTGGTTTATACTCTCTAGAATTTAGGAGGTTGAGAGGGGATCTTATAGAAACCTACAGAATTCTTAAGGGGTTGGACAGGCTAGATGCAGGAAGATTGTTCCCGATGTTGGTGAAGTCCAGGACAAGGGGTCACAGCTTAATGATAAGGGGGAAATCCTTTAGAACCGAGATGAGGAGAACTTTTTTCACACAGAGAGTGGTGAATCTCTAGAACTCTCTGCCACAGAGGGTAGTTGAGGCCAGTTCATTGGCTATATTTAAGAGGGAGTTAGATGTGGCCCTTGTGGCCAAGGGGATCAGATGGTATGGAGAGAAGGCAGGTACGGGATACTGAGTTGGATGATCAGCCATGATCATATTGAATGGCGGTGCAGGCTCGAAGGGCCGAATGGCCTACTCCTGCACCTAATTTCTATGTTTCTATGTTTCTATCCCCGTCACTGCCGCTTCTCGCCTGCTATTGCGCGGGAATTTGGACGGGGACATACCTGGAAGAGCAACAAGGGCTACCACGGGATAAAGGACAGGCTGTATAACTCTGAGTGCATAGTAGATTCGATCACTTAAGTTAGCACGAAAAAAATATTCAGCCCAAACGAAGACTCCCTTCTCCATGGCGTTAACTTCCCAGTCTACCGTTTTCACAGACCGATCCATTTGTGTAACACCGCACGCACTCTCTCACTGTTCCCCGATTACACTCGGTGACATTCACTTCACTCTCTAATATTCCCGGATTCCGAAACATCCATCTAACATCCCACTTTATTGTCCACAGATTCCCAATGGGTTTTTATCCCTCTGTGGATGGAGCTGCTGCTGTCTGTCTGTCTGTCTGTCGGTGACGGGCGGGATGATCTCACCAACACTCTCATATCCCAGCAACAACAGGAATGGTTTATATTGGGAAATGAGAAATCTCCAGAGGATGGGTGACACAACCGGGCTCCGTGTAGACTGGCGTTAATCACACACACTCGCTGAACAAACATCTACTGTTAACTCTTTTGTGTCCGGCCAAAGTGCCTCCCTCCCTCACGGAAAGGGCACCAGTCATCATGGGTGATGATATCCAATCTATATGTTCTGTCTAGTGGACATTTAGTGCCGGGGGAGTGAGCAATCTACAAGCCTAGTAGAATCCGCACCATCTCTCCGCAATCTCGATAATCGTGAGCAGTCGCCTGCAATCGCAATGTTCAGTTTATTCGTTTCCATTGACGAGTGCATTTCGGGAATCTATATTCATTGAATCTGACATATTGAAAGATAGAAACATAGAAAATAGTTACAGGAGTAGAGGCCATTCGTCCCTTCGAGCCTGCACCGCCATTCAATATGATCATGGCTGATCATCCAACTCAGTATCCTGTACCTGCCTTCTCTCCATACCCCCTGATCCCTTTAGCCACAAGGGCCACATCTAACTCCCTCTTAAATATAGCCAATGCACTGTGGCCTCAACTACCTTCTGTGGCAGAAAATTCCACACATTCACCACTCTCTGTGTGAAATATGATTTTCTCATCTCGGTCCTAAAAGATTCCCCCCTTATCCTTAAACTCTGTGACCCCTTGTTCTGGACTTCCCCAACATCGGGAACAATCTTCCTGCATCTAGCATCTCCAACCCCTTATGAAGTGTTGTACGTTTCTATCGGAACATTCCCTGTACTCCCTCTACGGCAAGGATGTCTTTCCTTAGATTAGGAGACCAAAACTATATTACCACTCGTTTTAGTGAGTGAAATTTAAAAATAGTAATTTAATTTAATAGATCCTGGAAAACCAATAACCATTGTTGAAAAACCAGTCCAGGCATTAGATGTTGGACTTCAGCCCCATCCTACCCTTTGGGCTTCTACCCCATCATAACTTACTTGTGTGTGTTAGTTATCTGTGCGTGATGTGTGTGTGGGAGGGAAGGAGAGAAGGGAGGGTGGGAGGGTGGGAGGGAGGAAGTATGAGAGGGCGGGGGGTAGGGAAAGGAGGGAGGGAAGGAGATAAAGAAGGGATGGAGCGAATGAGGGAAGGGGAGAGAGAGGGAGAAAGGATGGAGGGAAGGAGAAAAGGAGAGGGGGAGGGGGAGGGCCGGCGGCGGGAGCGGGTACCGCGGTCCGGGCGAACGCATGTGTGACGTTGCTTCAAACTGCGGCCCGGTCCTCCGTGTATTGATCTACCCGAGCTGAGAGTAGATGACTCTGGGGCCCCCTTACTCGTTTGGCGCAATTGGGAGCAATCGGTCCAATCGGCTTAAGGCCGACCCTGGCCCAGACCATCACACACACACATGAACCAACCTCACTTCCATGGACTCCATCTACACCTCACGCTGCCTCGGCAAGGCCAGGAGCATCATCGCGGACCAGTCTCACCCCCGGTCACTCCCTCTCCTCCCCGCTCCCATCGGGCAAGAGGCACAGAAGTATGAAAACAAACGCACACACACAATCCTCCAGATTCAGGGAGAATTTATTCCCGGCTGTTATCAGGCTACTGAACCATCCTGCCACAACGAGAGAGCGGTCCTGAACTAAGATCTGTGTTTAAGAAAGAACTGCAGATGCTGGAAAATCAAAGGTACACAAAAGTGCAGGAGAAACTCAGCGGCCTTATCATACATCTATACAGACAACAGAAGCTATTCACTGTACCTCAGCATCTATGGAGCGAAGGAAATAGGCAACGTTTCTGGACGAAACCCTGCTTTAGACTCAATAGGCAACGTTTCAGGCCGAAACCCTTCTTCAGATAGCCCGAAACGTTGCCTATTTCCTTCGCTCCATAGATGCTATTGCACCCGCTGAGTTTTTCCAGCATTTTTGTGTCTCCTGAACTAATATCAACCAAATTGGTGACCAGAGGACTGTCCTCGATCGGACTTTGCTGGTTTTACCTTGCACTAAACGTTATTCCCTTTTCATGTATCTACACACAACAAAAACCTTTCACTGTACCTCGGTACACGTGTCAATAAACTAAACAATCCCCTCTGCCTCCATTCTCCCTGTATTCTCCCACCCACTGCTTTGTAATGTATTGTTCCCTCCCTGCATACATCTCCCCCCTCCCTGCACACACTCCCTCTGTATCCTCTCCCTCCCCCTCCATCTTCCTCGCCTCCATCCTCTCTCCGTCCCTGCATCCTCTCTCTCTCCCCCTTTATCACCCCCCTCCAACCCCTCTCCGTACATCCTTTCTCCCTCCTTGCATTTTCTCTCTCCTCCTCCATATCTCTCCCCTTCTTTCCCCCACTCTCTCTCTCCTCCCCATCATCTCTCCCGCTCCTTCCTCTACCCCCTACTCCCCTCTCCCCTCCCTCCGCCTCCTCCCCTCCCTCTTCCTCATCCCTTTCCCCATCCCGCCTACTCTCTCCCCTCCCTCCTCTCTCCCCTTCCCTCTTCCTCCCTCCATCTCCCTCCCCCTCCCTCCCCCTCCTCTCTCCCTCTACCCCTCCTCTCTCATCCTCTCTCCCTCTCCCTCCCCCTCTCTCCCCCAGCTCTCCTCTCTTCCCCTCCCTCCTCCTCTTTCCCGCTCCCACATCCTCTCTCCCCTTCCTCCTCCTCTCTCATCCTCCCTCCTCCTCTCTCTCCTTCCCACCTCCTCTCTCCCCCTCCCGCCTCCTCTCCCCTCCCTCCTACTCTCTCTCCCTCCCTTCCCCTCTCCCCCTCCCTCCTCCTCTCTGCCCTCTCCCTCCGCTCTCTGCTGAGTCATACTACATCTTATCATCGTGAACAGCTACCAGAATCCTGCCCGCCCAGTCCGCTGTTAATCCGACAGATTTTACAACGCAGTTCAGTTCATGTTTGTGTGGGAAGAAACTGCAGGTGCGGCTTTAAACAAAAGATCGACACAAAATGCTGGAGTAACTCAGCGGGATTTGACTTTCAGAAGGCTTTCGACAAGGTCCCACATAAATGATTAGAATGCAAACTTAAAGCACACGGTATTGGGGGTTCAGTAATGATGTGGATAGAGAACTGGCTGGCAGACAGGAAGCAAAGAGTAGGAGTAAACGGATAATTTGCCAATGGCTGGCAGTGACTAGTGGGGCACCGCACGGCTCAGTGCTGGGACCCCTGCTATTTATGGTATGTTAGAATTCATAGCAAAAGGATTTGAGTATAGGAGCAGGGAGGTTCTAATGCAGTTGTACTGGGTCCTTGTGAGACCACAACTGGGGCATTTCGTACAGTTTTGGTCTCCTAACATGAGGAAGGACATTCTTGCCGTAGAGGGAGTACACATAAGGTTCACCAGACTGATTACTGGGATGTCAGGACTTTCATATGAAGAAAGACTGGATAGACGCGGTTGTACTCGCAAGAATTTAGAAGATTGAGGGGGGATCTTATAGAAACTTACACAATTCTTAAGGGGTTGGACAAGCTAGATGCAGGAAGATTGTTCCCGATGTTGGGGAAGTCCAGAACAAGGGGTCTCAGTTTAAGGATGAGGGGGACATATTTTTAGGACCGAAATGAGGAAAACATTTTTCTCACAGAGCGGTGAATGTCTGGAAATCTCTGCCACAGAAGGTAGTTGAGGCCAGTCCATTGGCTATATTTAGAGGGGGGTAGATGTGGCCCTTTTGGCTAAAGGCATCAGGGGGTATGGATAGAAAGCAGGTACAGGATACTGAGTTGGATGATTAGCCATGATCATATTGAATGGCCGTGCAGGCTCGAAGGGCCGAATGGCCTACTCCTGCACTTATTTTCTATGTTTCTGTCCTCCACCAAATCGCACTAGCTTCTCGTTTTCACCTAACACAGAGCAAGCATTGGCCTGTTTCCTATATCTTCCTAACATTTTTGCTTATCTTTCATTCATTGTTCTTTACTTCTCTACGTCATCATCTATATCTATCGTTGCCCTTATCCCTAACCAATCTGAAGAAGGGTCTCGACCCGGAACGGCACCCATTCCCTCTCTCCATTGATGGTGCATGTTCCGCTGATTTACACCAGCTTTCTGTGTGTATTTTCGGTTTAACCCAGCATCTGCGTTTCCTTCCCAAACATCCCATTGTATTAATGTACGGTTTATGGGAATTCGAGGGAAATCTGATCACATGGGAAACGTACATCGGCACAGCATCTGGACGAAATTCCCACGGCAGCGGAGGAATATGTGCATTCATCAGCAAGAGCAATAGAATGACAGAAGCTCAGACAGACGCACAGAACTGGAATTATTGAGTAGGACTATAATCCGTAAACTAAACAGATAGAACATGGTTTTGTTTTCGTTTTATCGTGATCTGACACTGGCGATGAACGACTGCATCCGATGTTGCTCCTCTTTTTGCCCTCATGCATTCCCCTCCATATCAACGTAGATGATATGGCCCTTGGGGCTAAGGGGATCAGAGGGTATGGAGAGAAGGCAGGTACGGGATACTGAGTTGGATGATCAGCCATGATCATATTGAATGGCGGTGCAGGCTCGAAGGGCCGAATGGCCTACTCCTGCACCTAATTTCTATGTTTCTATGTTTCTATATGTGCACGGGATTCCATCTCCCTAGTGCATAGACCGTAGGACTGAGCACCTTACATAAAGCAACCGTAAGCTACTGGTGTTCTAATTTCGAAGACAATGCGACATGATTTACCATTGGGCATTCACTAGTCTGACCATGTTTATGGAGCGAGTCTGTGAAGAGACGGACCTGAGTCAGTGTGACAGCAGCGCCGGCGTAATCCCACTCAACAAAGCGAGGCATCGGCAGACAGACCGCTCACCCTCGCGGCTGCCGCGGGGATCGGTAGCTCTGCGCCGGCAGTGGATGCGGCAACGAGCGGACATCCTGCGCTGTAGATCAGGCGATCCGTGAGATGGCCGTTCAGGCATGATCCGAGAGGAAAAGGCTACACGGAGGCTAAAGGGAGCAGGGGGTATGGAGAGAAGGCAGGTACAGGATACTGAGTTGGATGATCAGCCATGATCATATTGAATGGCGGTGCAGGCTCGAAGGGACAAATGGCCTACTCCTGCACCTATCGTCTATGTTTCAATGACAGGCAGCATTTCTGAAGATGGGTCTCGACCCGAAACGTCACTCGTTCCTTCACTCCAGGGATGCTGCCTGTCCCGCTGAGTTACACCAGCATCTTGTGCCTACCTTCAGCACATTATACGCACGTGAACCGAGACAAGACGAGACGTTGAGCTTGTCCGATACCGCCATTCACGCGCGCTAACATACACGGTGAAATTCTGGACGCACGTTATTGCGAGACAAAGTCAAAAGTCAAAGTTTATTTTATTCGCTACTCACATGTACCCGAAGGTGCAGTGAAATGAATTTGCCAGACACGATACAACAAAATAGAAAGAGTACAGAGGAGATTTACTAGAATGTTGCCTGGGTTTCAGCAACTAAGTTACAGAGAAAGGTTGAACAAGTTAGGTCTTTATTCTTTGGAGCGCAGAAGGTTAAGGGGGGACTTGATAGAGGTCTTTAAAATGATGAGAGGGATGGACAGAGACGACGTGGATACGCTTTTCCCATTGAGAGTAGGGAAGATTCAAACAAGAGGACGTGACTTGAGAATTAAAGGACAGAAGTTTATGGGTAACATGAGGGGGTACGTCTTTACTCAGAGAGTGGTAGCGGTGTGGAATGAGCTTCCAGTGGAAGTGGTGGAGGCAGGCTCGATTTTATCATTTAAAAATAAATTGGATAGGTATATGGACGGGAAAGGGATGGAGGGTTATAGTCTGAGTGCAGGTAGATGGGACTGGGTGAGAGTAAGTGTTCGGCACGGACTAGAAGGGCCGAGATGGCCTGTTTCCGTGTTGTCATTGTTATATGTTATATGTTATATTGTTACCCAAATCTGCAACGTTCCATCTCACTTCCAGAGAAGGATTCTGATTCTGGTGGAAGCCTCTGATTGGTGGAAGAGGACCAGCGGAAGCAGCTGATTGGCTTGTATTGTATTTGTATTGTAATTGTAAGGCTTTATTGTATTTGGATAAGGGGGACAATGAAGGCCGGGGCAGTTTACTGTTCTGGATGTCAGATGTGGGAGGTCATGGAGTCGGAGTGCCCTCCAGACGTCCACATCTGCGCAAGGTGCGTCGAGATGGGGCTCCTAAGGGACCGTGTCAGGAACGTGGAACAGCAACTCGATGACCTCTGTCTGCTCAGGGAGAGCGAGGAGGTCATAGAAAGGAGTTACAGGGAGGTGGTCACTCCAAGACCACGGGAGACAGAAAACTGGGTCACAGTTAGGAAGGGCAACGGGCAGAGGCAGGGACTGGTGAGTACCCCGGTGGCTGTACACCTTGAAAATAAGTACTCATGCTTGAGTAAGTGTGGGGGAGACGGACTCCCTGGGGGCAGCGACAGCGGCCGGGCCTCTGGCACAAAGACCGGTCCTGTTGCTCAGAAGGGTAAGGAAAAGAAGAGGAGGGCAATTGTAATAGGGGACTATAGTCAGGGGGTCGGATAGGCGATTCTGTGGACGTAGACAGGAGACCCGGATGGTAGTTTGCCTCCCTGGTGCCAGGGTCAGGGATGTGTCTGAACGTGTCCAAGAAATCCTGAAATGGGAGGGAGAGGAGCCTGAGGTTGTGGTGCATATAGGTACCAACGACATAGGTAAAAAAAGAGAAGAGGTCCTGAAAGAAGAATTTAGGGAGTTAGGTAGAGAGTTAAGGAGAAGGACTGGAAAGGTAACAATCTCAGGATTACTGCCTGTGCCACGCGACAGTGAGACTAGGAATGGAGCGAGGTGGAGGATAAATGCGTGGATGAGGGACTGGTGCAGTGGGTATGGATTCAAGTTTCAGGAACATTGAGACCTCTTTTGGGGAAGGTGCGACCTGTACAGAAAGGACGGGTTGCACTTGAACTCGAGGGGGACCAATATCCTGGTGGGGAGATTTGCAAAGGCTACTGGGGAGACTTTAAACTAGTATGGTTGGGGAGAGGGACTCAAATTGGGAAAGCTAGCAGTCAGTGTGTGAGGCAGGGGGCAGAGAATGGTAGCACTCTGACCCAAAATGTAGGGGAGAGAGAAGAAAAAGAAAATAAACAGAGAATAAGAGAAGGTGGTTTTCTTAAATGTGTATATTTTAATGCTAGGAGCATTGTAAGAAAAGTGGATGAACATAGAGCCTGGATTGACACCTGGAAGTATGATGTTGTGGCGAAACATGGTTGCAGGAGGAATGTGATTGGAAACTAAATATTCCAGGATTGTGTTGCTTCAGGTGTGATAGAATTGGAGGGGCAAGAGGTGGAGGTGTTGCATTGCTTATCAGGGAAGATATTACAGCAGTGCTTTGGCAGGATAGATGAGAGGGCTCGTCTAGGGAGGCTATTTGTGTTGAACTGAGAAATGGGAAAGGGGTAGCAACACTTATAGGGGTGTATTATAGACCGCCAAATGGGGAGAGAGAATTGGAAGAGCAAATATGTAACGAGATTGCAGATATTAGTAGTAAGCACAAGGTAGTGATTGTGGGAGATTACAATTTTCCACACATAGACTGGGAAACACATTCTGTAAATGGGCTGGATGGGTTGGAGTTTGTAAAATGTGTGCAGGATAGCTTTTTGCAACAATACATAGAAGTACCTACTAGAGAGGGGGCGGTACTGGACCTCCTGTTAGGAAATGAGATGGGTCAGGTGGCAGAGGTATGCGTTGGGGAACAGTTCGGGTCCAGTGATCACAATACCAATAGTTTCAATATAATTATGGAGAGGGTCAAAACTGGACCTAGGGTTGAGATTTTTGATTGGAGAAAGGCTAACTTTGAGGAGATGCGAAAGCATTGAAAATGAGTAAATTGGGACAGTTTGTCTTATGGGAAAGATGTGGAAGAGAAAAGGAGTACATTTAAAGGTGAAATTTTAAGAGTACAGAAGCTTTATGTCCCTGTTCGGTTGAAAGGAAATCGTAAACATTGTAAAGAGTCATGGTTTTCAAGGGAAATTGGACACGTGGTTCGGAAAAAGAGGGAGATCTACAATAATTATAGGCAGCATGGAGTAAATGAGGTGCTTGAGGAGTATAAGGAATGTAAAAAGAATCTTAAGAAAGAAATTAGAAAACCTAAAAGAAGATATGAGGTTGCTTTGGCAAGTAAGATAAAAGTAAATCCGAAGGATAACGTGGGATAGAATTGGTCCATTAGAGAGTCAGAGTGGACAACTATCTGCAGAGCCAAAAGAGATGGGGGGAGATATTGAACAGTTTCTTTTCTTCGGTATTCACAAAGAAGAAGGATATTGAATAATGTGAGGTAAGGGAAACAAGTAGAGTAGCTATGGAAACTATGAGGATCAAAGAAGAGGAAGTACTGACACTTTTGAGAAATATAAAAGTGGATAAGTCTCCAGGTCCGGACAGGATATTCCCTAAGACATTGAGGGAAGTTAGTGTAGAAATAGCAGGGGCTATGGCAGAAATATTTCAATTGTCATTAGACACGGGAATAGTGCCGGAGGATTTGCTATATTTAAGAGGGAGTTAGATGTGGCCCTTGTGGCTAAGGGGATCAGGGGGTATGGAGAGAAGGCAGGTACGGGATACTGAGTTGGATGATCAGCCATGATCATATTGAATGGCGGCGCAGGCTCGAAGGGCCGAATGGCCTACTCCTGCACCTAATTTCTATGTTTCTATGTTTCTATGATTGGCGTACTGCGCATGTTGTTCCGTTGTTTAAAAAGGGGTCTAAGAGTAAACCTAGCAATTATAGGCCCGTTAGTTTGACGTCAGTGGTGGGAAAATTAATGGAAATAATACTTAGAGATAATATATATAAGCATCTGGATAAACAGGGTCTGATTAGGAACAGTCAACATGGATTTGTGCCTGGAAGGTCATGTTTAACTAATCTTCTTGTTATGGACTTCAGTAAGGCCTTTGACAAGGTTCCTCATGGAAGGTTGGTTAAGAAGGTTCAATGGTTGGGTATTAATGGTGGAGTAGCAAGATGGATTCAACAGTGGCTGAATGGGACATGCCAGAGAGTAATGGTGGATGGTTGTTTGTCAGGTTGGAGGCCAGTGACGAGTGGGGTGCCACAGGGATCTGTGTTGGGTCCACTGTTGTTTGTCATGTACATCAATGATCTGGATGATGGTGTGGTAAATTGGATTAGTAAGTATGCAGATGATACTAAGATAGGTGGGGTTGCGGGGAATGAAGTAGAGTTTCAAAGTCTAAAGATAGATTTATGCCAGTTGGAAGAGTGGGCTGAAAGATGGCAGATGGAGTTTAATGCTGATAAGTTGGAGGTGCTACATCTTGGCAGGACAAATCAAAGTAGGACGTACATGGTAAATGATAGGGAATTGAAGCATGTAGGTGAACAGAGGGATCTGGGAATAACTGTGCACTGTTCCCTGAAAGTGGAATCTCATGTAGATAGGGTGGTAAAGAAAGCTTTTGGTGTGCTGGCCTTTATAAATCAGAGCATTGAGTATAGAAGTTGGGATGTAATGTTAAAATTGTACAAGGCATTGGTGAGGCCAATTCTGGAGTATGGTGTACAATTTTGGTCGCCCAATTATAGGAAGGATGTCAACAAAATAGAGAGAGTACAGAGGAGATTTACTAGAATGTTGCCTGGGTTTCTGCAACTAAGTTACAGAGAAAGGTTGAACACGTTAGGGCTTTGTTCTTTGGAGCGCAGAAGGTTAAGGGGGGACTTGACAGAGGTTTTTAAAATGATGAGAGGGATAGACAGAGTTGACGTGGAAAAGCTTTTCCCACTGAGGGCAGGGAAGATTCAAACAAGAGGACATGACTTGAGAATTAAGGGACTGAAGTTTAGGGGTAACATGAGGGGGAACTTATTTACTCAGAGAGTGGTAGCTGTGTGGAATGAGCTTCCAGTGGAAGTGGTGGAGGCAGGTTCGTTTTTATCATTTAAAAATACATTGGATAGTCATATGGATGGGAAGGGAATTGAGGGTTATGGTCTGAGCGCAGGTATATGGGACTAGGGGAGATTATGTGTTCCGCACGGACTGGAAGGGTCGAGATGGCCTGTTTCCGTGCTGTAATTGTTATATGGTTATATGGTTATATGGTTATATGGTTATACACTTAAAATAATATAATTAACACAAACATCTACCATAGCTTTCTTCACTGTGGTTGAAGGCAACGAAATTCACTCAGTCCTCCCTTGTACACACGTGGTCGGTGCCATAATCCCTCCGTAGTCGCCGCTACGGACGGCCCGATCTACCGCCGCTCTCGTCGGGATGATCGAAACTCCGACATCGAGACAATCAAACACACTCCGTGTCTTGAAGGTCCCGAATCAGCACTTTACTCCCGGAGACCGCGGCTTCAGGATGTTACCGGACGGTAAGTCCACGCCCTGCCCGCTGCTAGAAGCTCCGCAGACCACAGCCTCCATGATGTCAGTCAACAGGCCAGCGATCGGAGCACTTCCCTCTGGCGATCCCCGGCAAAGGCGCGCCCGCTCCGCGTTGGAAAATCCGCGCTGCACCTGCTGCTGATGCTTCGGTGCCCGTCTCCGTGAAAGACCGATCAAATCCATGTTGTTGGACATGGGAAAAGTCTTCGCTGCACCTGCTGCTGCAAAACAGAACAAAACAAAGGAGATGATTGCCGACTTCAGGAGGGCGCAGCCCAAACACACACCCCTTAACATCAGTGGCACCACGGTGGAGTGTGTGGAGAGCATAACGTTCCTCGGAGTGCAATTTGCAGACAGTCTCACCTGGTCCAGGAACATCACTGCGATTGTCAAACGGGCCCACCAGCGAATGCCCTTCCTGAGGAAGCTCAAACAGGTCTCAATCCCCACCAACATCCTCAGTACTTTCTACAGGGGCACGGCGGAGTCTGTACTCACGTACTGCATGAATACGTGGTACTCCAACTGTAACTGCTCAGAAAGGAAGTCTCTGCAGAGGGTAGTGGGGGAGCAGAGAGGGTCATTGGCGTCGCCCTACCCTTCGGTACAAGAACTGTTCCAGAGCCGCTGCCTGATAAAAGCACTGAGCATAGCAAAGGACAGATGGCACCCAGTCCACACACGTATAGATCTCCTACCATCAGGCAAGAGAAACCGTAGCATCAAAGTCCGGCCAACCAGTGCTAAACAGCTTCCTGCCAGAGGCTGCGAGGCTGCTAAAAAGTCATTCCACCTGATTCTGCGGCTTTTTTTTGGACTGACACTTTAATAACTCTGGCACTGGCCACTCAAATCGGCTGTCCTGGACATTTTAATGACTGTTTTTTACTGTATTTTAATGTTGCTGTTTAACCTGTTTTTAATAATTTATACTGTTTCATCAGAGACTGGATTGCTTTTACTGTTATTTATGTGTGACATGTTTTACGTTTTATGTGCGATGCTCCGGTATTCCCTGGAAACGTCTTCTCATTTTGCACTGTACAATTGTTGCTTTGCAAGATGACAATAAAGGTTGATTGATTGTTTGATTGGATTGATGGATGTTCCGGGCCCGACTCTTGGAAGGCCGCTCACATACATGACGTTTAAGCTGCCAGGGAGGCGAGATGGAAAAGGTTGCCTCTACCTCGAGGAGGCAACCGAACGTGGATCCCCCCCCACCCCTACCCCCACACAAGACACACCAAGAGACACCCAACGTAACATTAGACACACTAAAACAAAACAACTAAAACAAATCGAAAGAACAAGCATGCTGCTGGCAAGGCAGCCGACTTGCAGCGTCCCAAATAGACGCTCTCTGATCTATCTATGTGATCTAGGTATGTTAGCATTCATAGCAAAATGATTATGTATAGGAGCAGGGAAGTTCTACTGCAGTTGTACAGGGTCTTGCTCAGACCACACTCGGAGTATTGCGTGCAGTTTTGGTCTCCTAATCTGAGGAAAGACATGCTTGGCAAAGAGAGAGTACAGAAGGGGGGGGGGGGGGGATCTTGGACAGGCTAGATGCAGGAAGATTGTTCCCGATGTTTGGGGAAGTCCAGAACAAGGGGTCACAGTTTAAGGATAAGAGGAAAGTCTTTTAGGACCGAGATGAGAAATTCATTGTTTACACTGAGAGTGGTGAATCTGTGGAATTCTCTGACACAGAAGAGAGTTGAAACCACAATCCATTGGCTATATTTAAGAGGGAGTTAGATTTGGCCCTTGTGGCGAAAGGGATCAGGGGGTATGGAGAGAAGCAAGGTACAGAATACTGAGTTGGATGATCAGCCATGATCATATTGAGTGGCGGTGCAGGCTCGAAAGGCCTCTACTCCTGCAACTATTGTCTATGCTTCGATGTTTCTATGACTGGTGGTGAGGAATTTCACCACCCCCAGTGTGTTTGTGACAACTTTGGCTTGAAGTTGAAAGTCACTCCGGAAGTGGCGGCGCTGTTAACCGCTGCGGCTCGCCTGCAGTCCATCTGTCTTTTCTTTTTTCTGTTGTTTTTTTTTTTGCCTTGTTTTGGTTAAGTTTTGGTTTGTTGGGTTGTGTTAGAAGGCGGGGGGGGGGGGGGGGTGCGGGGGGGGGGGGGTGGGTGGGACATGTTCTCTGTCTCTTCCTTCGGGGGAATGCGACTTTTTCGTGTCGTATCCCCCTTCTCTGCCTCCGTCTGCGCTGAGGCCTAATAGTGGAGCTGGCGGCCTTAGCCTGCGACTGAACCCGAGGCTCCGGAGGCAGAGCCAGCCAGGACTCACCAGCTGGCCTTCTTCGGGGCTGAGGCAGCGGTGGCCCGACTTGCTGGTGCGGCGTTCTGGCTTTCGGCACCGGCCCGGAGCTGATGCAGCGGGGCTCGGAGCTGAGACTGCGGGACCCGGAGCTGGTGCGGCGGCCTGGGGCTGGGGCGGCTGCCCGGAGCTGGGGCAGCGGCCCGGAGCGGACACTGCGGGACCCCGAGCTTGGGCAGCATGCCCGGAGCGGAGACTGCGGGACCCGGAGCTGGGGTGGCGGCCCGGAGCTGGGGCGGCGGCCCTGAGCTGATGCTGCGGCGGGCCGTCTCGGAGCGGAGACGGCGTTCCGGCTTTCGGCGGCGGCGACATCACCACGGAGGTCCGCTGAAGTGGAGGGCGGCATCTGCGGCCTGAATTGATCGCCTCAGCGCAGAGGGAGAAAAAGAAGGGAAGAGACGGAGACTAAGACTTTGCCTCCATCACAGTGAGGATGTGCTTGGTGAACTCACTGTTGTGGATGTTTAATTTGTATTTATTGTATGTTTTGTTTTTATTCGTTTTGTGTATGACTGCAGGCAACATAATTTCGTTCAGACCAAAAGGTCTGAATGACAATAAAGGAATTGAATCTAACTATTACTACTATTGGTGGCTTGGGTGCTTTGGCTTGAAGTTGAAAGGCACTATTTACTGCAAATGGTGGCATTAAGATGAAATGCACTACTTACTGCAAATGGTGGCTTGGGTGCTTCGGTTTTAGGTTGAAAGGCACAATTTACTGTAAATGGTGGCATGAAGTTGAAAGTCACTACTTACTGCAAATGGTGGCTTGGGTGCTTTGGCTTGAAGTTGAAAGGCCCTACAAACTGCAAATCGTGGCTTGGCTGCTTTGGCTTGAAGTTGAACGGCACTACTTACTGCAAATGGTTACTTTCGTGCTTTGGCTTGAAGATGAATGGCATTTACTTACTGCAAATGGTGGCTTGGGTGATATGGCTTGAAGTTGATAGGCACTACTTACTGCAAATGGTGGCATGAAGTTGATAGGCACTACTTACTGCAAATGGTGGCTTGTGTGCTTTGGCTTGACGTTGAAAGGCTCTACTTACTGTAAATGTTGGCTCGGGTGCTTTGGCTTGAATTTGAAAGACACTACTTACTGCAAATGGAGGCATGAAGTTGAAACGCTACTTATTGCAAATGGCGGCTGGGGTGCTTTGGCTTGAAGTTACAAGGTACTACTACAAATACACTTACTTTCTGTTTGTACTGTAATTCGATTTTAGATAAAACGCTACCATTTACGGCTGTGATTTTGGCCATCTTACCCCGTCCCCCTCCGCTGAGCAGGTGCAGGGAATTCTTCCCATCAATTAAAAATAAAAGTGCCGGGGAGAAAGCGTTATAAAACCCGCAAGTGTGGGTGTGGCTCAGCCTCTGCATGATGGGAGAGTGTGAGGTCATGACTCTGTCTGAGCAGTGAATCAAATGAACACACTGGATGTCAACTGAACAGTTAGTTTGGCGTTGTGTGTGGTTTTATGTTGGTTTCACCCTGCATGAAATGGTATGAAGCTGCTTTTGAATTTGGTGGCCTTCGACCCTGCTTGAAGTGGTATGGAACTGCACTGAATTTGGTGGCCTTGCACCCTGCTTGAAGTGGTCGGAAACCGCACTTGGATTCGGTGGCCTAGCACCCTGCTCATAGTGGTAAGAAACTGCACTTGAATTTGGTGGCATCCTGATTGAAATGGTAGGAACATGGATTTGAATTTAGTGGCCTTGCACCCTGCTTGAAATGGAATTTCAAGGAAAAGCCATGGGTCAACTGCCAGCCCACCAGCCGTGAGTGAGCTGCCAGCACATCAGGCTTGAGGGACTGAGCTGCCACCTCAAGAACACATACCAGCACTCCAGAAAGCCCCCACACTGGCCAACAATATTGGAATAGGTGGGGAGGTGGAATATTTCGTTGGTGGACCATATAACCATATAACAATTACAGCAAGGAAACAGGCCATCTCGGCCCTACAAGTCCGTGCCGAACACCTTTTACCCTTAGTCCCACCTGCCTGCACTCGTACCATAACCCTTCATTCCTTTCCCATCCATATGCCTATCCAATTAACTTTTAAATGATACTAACGAAACTGCCTCCACCACTTCCAATGGAAGCTCATCCACACAGCTGCCACTCTCTGAGCAAAGAAGTCCCCCCCTCATGTTACCCATAAACGTCTGTCCCTTAATTCTGAAGTAACGTCCTCTTGAATGAATCTTCCCTATTCTCAAAGGGAAAAGCTGATCCACATCAACTCTGTCTATCCCTCTCATCATTTTAAAGACCTTTATCAAGTCCCCCCTTAACCTTCTGCGCTCCAGAGAATAAATACCTAACTTATTCCACCTTTCTCTGTAACTTAGTTGTTGAAACCCAGGCAACATTCTAGTAAATCTCCTCTGTACTCTCTCTATTTTGCTGACATCCTTCCTATAATTGGGCGACCAAAATTGTACATGTACATTGTACATATTTATTAATGTGTGTATATATTTATATCATGGTACATGGGCACATTTATCTGTTTTGTAGTAAATGCCTACTATTTTTCTGTGTGCTTATGCAAAGCAAGAATGTCATTGTCCTATACAGGGACACATGACAATAAACTCACTTGAACTTGAACTTCAACCATACTCCAGATTTGGTCTCACCAATGCCTTGTACAATTTTAACATTACATCCCCGTTTCTATACTCAATGCTCTGATTTATTAAGGCTAGCAAACCAAAAGCTTTCTTTACCACCCTATCTATATGAGATACCACCTTCAAGGAACTATGCACGGTTATTCCCAGATATCTTTGTTCAACTGTATTCTTCAATTCCTTACCATTTACCATGTACTTCCTATTTTGATTTGTCCTGCCAAGGTGTAGCACCTCACACGTATCAGCATTAAACTTCATCTGCCATCTCTCAGCCCATTCTTCCAAATGGCCTAAATCACTCTGTAGACTTTGGAAATCCTCTTCATTATCCACAACACCCCCTATCTTGGTATCGTCTGCATACTTACTAATCCAATTTACCACACCTTCATCCAGATCATTGATGTACATGACAAACAACAAAGGACCCAACACAGATCCCTGAGGCACCCCAATAGTCACCTGCCTCCAACCCGACAAACAACCATCCACCATTCCCCTCTGTCTTCTCCCATTCAGCCACTGTTGAATCCATCTTGCTATTCCTGCATTTATACCCAACAGTTTAACCTTCTTAACCAACCTTCCACGAGGAACCTTGTCAAAGGCCTGACTAAAGTCCATATAGACAACATCCACTGCTTTACCCTCGTCAATTTCCCTAGTAACCTCTTCAAAAAATTCATGAAGTTTAGTCAAACATGACCTTCCAGGCACAAATCCATGCTGACTGTTCCTAATCAGACCCTGTGTGAGGGATAAGATGATTAAACCGCCATCATTGTGAGGGGCCGAGTGACTGTAGCCACCGACCTTGTGATGGGCCGAGTAGTTGGAATCACCAACCTTGTGATTCGAACAAACTGTTACTGTCCTTCAGAGCTGTTGATAACATTGTAGAATAACAAGATGAGGTACGGATTGTAGCTGACAACACAGAACCTAGTCTTTAGGTCAAAGGCAATTAAGTAGGTTAGGGCTACAGCTACTGAGCATGCTTAATGAAATAAATGAATATTAACTTTACGCCCCTCATGACAAAGATCCTAATTTAAATGTACATGCGATGTATGATGTGGGAGAAGAGGGAATGTTTGATGACGTACGGAGGGGAGGGTTGGAAGATTGTGAACCTCGGTACCCTGATTGGAAGCGGTCAGAAGGGGAAGCGTCCGATCAATAAAGACTATGCTGAATTGTATAAAAATAGACGTTTTCCCTTTGCTCCGTGTGTCTCAACTTTGAGAGGCACCCGATTCTGCAGACTCGCAAATAAAGCATTTCTTGTTTCCACGATTTAGTCTCTGAGTAGTGATTGTGAGCACAAAGCATACCTCTCACAAGTTGTGGGGCTCGTCCGGGATCGTCACTCCGGTCCCTTGACGGAGGCACGAAAGGAAGGGAAGGTGCACCCTGCTGATTTCAGCAGTCTCTGATCTCCTTGCTTGCCATCTGCGGTTTGAGCGAGTGATATTCGGACAAGAGACTCTGGAAACAAGAGGGAATCCGGTGAAAGGGACCAATCAATCGAGCAATTCCTGTGCACAGGACCCGGGTAAGAATATTGACTATTAAGTATTACTCGGGCGATTGGATTCTGTTGGACGGGAAAAGTTCTGACAGGGATGGGTAACCGGAACGGGCAAATTAAGGGCCTGGGGAAAAAGGCTCAAACTGGTGAAGAGCCGCACATTCCGCCTGATAGCTGATAGTCCATTGGGGCGGATGTTGCACGGATGGGGTGAGGGGGGGGCACAGGGTAATAGTAAGAAAGTCATGATAAAGTATTGTTACTTTGAATGGCCAAGGTTGGGATCCAATGAGGATTGGGTAAAACAGGCCTTGAAAATATTCGTAAATAAGAAAAGAACAACAAAGGTGACAGAAGGCTGGGCACTTATGGTGACCAAGGACGAGGCGGAGGTAGAGAACGAGGAAGAGGAAGGGGTGAATGGAGGGACCAAGGTTGGGGTCCCCCGGGAAATAAAGAACAAGGATCAGGGGATGGCGCACCGGGCCATCCCGGTGTTATCATTGTCACAAAGAAGGACACTTTAAAAGAGAATGTCCAAAGATAAGGCATGAAGTACAATCGTACACACTGTTGGAGGAATAGGGGGGTCGGGGTTCACCTCCTTGGGGTATGTAGGATGTACACGGGAACCCTTGGTAAACTTAAAATTAGGTCCCCAAGTAGAAGACACGGTATTTATGGTGGACTCAGGGGCGGAATGATCAAGTGTAACCAGGATACCAGAGGGAATGGGATTAGGGGAAAAGCAAGTCAAAATCTCTGGAGTAGGTGGAAAGGTAATGACAGCTCCCGAGATAGAAGGAGTAATGGTAAGATATGAAAATCATGAGGCCATGGAAGACTTAATCCTGGTGCCCCAGGCAGGAATAAATCTGATGGGAAGGGACTTACAAGTTCAATTAGGAATGGGCACAGATTATAGTACAGCTATATAAATTGACGATCGAAGATGAAGAAAGAATAGTCTCACAGGTGTGGGCAAGAGAGGGAAATAGGGGAGGGCTAAGAATACCACCTCTGAGGATAGCCTTGCGAGAAGGAAGTGAAGTAGTACAAGTAAGACAGTATCCGATTTCAATGGAAGGAAGGAAAGGGCTTCAACCAATTATAGAAAACTTACTGAAGGATGGAGTATTGGAGAGTTGTATGCCCCCCTACAACACGCCAATACTCCCTGTAAGAAAGACTGATGGAACGTTCCGACTGGTACAGGACCTAAGAGAATTGAATAGGGTAGTTAGGGCTCGACACCCGGTAGTCCCAAACCTTATACCATAATGGGACGTATATCCCCTAACCATAGGTGGTTCAGTGTGGTAGATCTGAAAGACGCCTTTTGGAGCTGTCCCCTGGCTGAGGAAAGTAGAGACCTCTTTGCATTCGAGCGGGAAAACCCAGACACACTGAGGAAGCAACAGTATCCACGGACTGTGCTCCCTCAGGGATTTACTGAATCGCCGAACCTGTTCGAGCAAATATTAGAACAAGTATTAGAGGATGTTCCCAGGACCTATGGGACACAGTTATTGCAGTACGTAGATGATTTGTTACTCTCAGGCGGAGAAGAAGAGCCAGTAAGCGATGCAACCATAACCCTCTTCAACTTTTTAGGGGAAAAGGGATTGAGAGTGTCCACAAATAAACTACAATTTGTAGAACAGGAGGTTAAATATCTAGGACACCTGATTAGTGACGGGAAAATGAGAATAAACCCCGAAAGAATAGCTGGGATCACCGGGCTGCCGATGCCAAGGAACAAAAAAGAAATCAGGAAGTTTCTCGGGTTAATTGGATACTGTAGATTATGGATAGACAATTACACCCGACAAGTCAAGTTCTTGTATGATAAATTGTGTGAAGAGACTGATAAAGGACAATGGGATTCTGAAGACGAACAGAGATTTGGAGAAATAAAGAACAGCCTGATCACCGCACCGGTACTGATCTTCCTGTCCATCGATCAACCATTCCATCTCTTTGTTAATGCGGAGAATGAAATTGCGTTGGGGGTACTGACACAAAAGAGAGGAGGGAAGCGACAACCAGTCGCATTCCTTTCTAAACTCTTGGATCCGGTATCACGAGGGTGGCCTGTATGTATTCAAGCGGTCGCAGCAACAGCAATATTAGTGGAAGAAAGTAGAAAATTGACATTTGGAGGTGTCCTGGTAGTATCCACTCCCCACACGGTCCGGACAATACTAACTCAGAAGTCCAACCGGTGGCTGACTGACTCCAGGATCCTAATACTTATGGAAAAAGACGACTTGACCATTCTAACCGATAAGAATTTAAACCCTTCCCAGTTTTTATACTCGGCGGACGACGAGCAGGAAGGGCAGAGATCAGAACACTACTGTAGCGAAGTTATAGAACTACAGACCAAGAGCAGGGAGGATTTGGAGGAGCAGCCTCTGGTGGAGGGAGAAAGGTGGTTTATAGACGGTTCTTCCCGCTGTATAAATGGAAAAAGATATAGTGGGTATGCCATAATAGGATGAGAAGGATTTGAAGGAGTGGAGGCGGGCAGGTTGCCAGGTAGTTGGTCGGCTCAGTCATGTGAATTGTATGCCTTAATATGGGCATTAGAATTGTTGGAGGGGAAGGAAGGAACGGTGTACACCGACTCCAAATATGCATTTGGAGTTGTGCACACGTTTGGGAGAATATGGAAAGACAGGGGGTGATTACAGCAAGAGGAAAGGAGTTGGCACATGAGCAATTAATTGAGAAGGCGCTGGAAGCATTACATTTGCCACAAAGGATAGCGGTGGTCCATGTGGCGGGACACCAAAACGGGAACTCATTAGAAGCAAGGGGAAATGAAGCGACAGACGGGGCCGCCATAAAGGCAGCGACAGAAGGAACAGTGAGGATGTTGTCTTTAATACCATTAAGGGAAGGAGTAGGAAAGATACCTGTATTCTCACAGGAGGAGGATAAAATTAATGAATTAGGGGCTCGGCGTTTCACTGACGGGAGGTGGTGGATGCCGGATGGGAAACAAATGTTAACCAAAGGATTGACTCGGGATTTGATGACACAACTGCATTCCCAGTCACATTGGGGAGCGCAGGCCCTGTGTGACACAGTACTACGGACCTACGCTTGCCGAGGTATCCATACTTTGGCTAAGCAGACAGTCTCCGGCTGTGTGTTATGTCAGAGGGTTAACAAGAAGGTAATGAGAGCTGTCCCTGATAGAGGGCAACAATTGGCTATAAGACCCTTCCAGAGAATACAGGTAGATTTTACAGAACATCCAAGAATACAAAGGTGGAAGTACCTCCTAGTAGTTGTAGAACATTTCACCAGGTGGGTGGAAGCATTTCCCACGATAAATGCCACCGCACAGGCAGCAACCCGGATATTATTAGAACAAATCATTCCCCGATACGGGGTCATCGAATCCATAGATTTCGACCGAGGAACACATTTTGCCTCTAAGGTTCACCTGTTGGTTTGCAGTACCTTGGGAATACATTGGAGATTGCATACACCCTGGCACCCCCAGAGTTCTGGGCGAGTGGAAAGGATGAATGCAACCCTTAAAACACAGATAACTAAGTTAATGGAGGAAACCAGACTACCAAGGACTAAGTGTTTACAAATTGCATTAAGAAGAATACGAACGGCACCCGTAAAGATATTGCGGTGTCTCCCTACGAAATGTTGTTTGGGCTGCCCTATCTTGGAAAGGTAGAGGGCACGCCGACCTTCGAAGGCGGCGATGTGTTCCTGAGGAACTATTTACTGGCGGTGTCTCGTTCCCTTACAGAATTAAAAATAAAAGGACTGTTGGCACAAAGTCCACCACTCGACTTTCCAATACACGCTATAAAGGCCGGTGACTGGGTACTGATTAAAAGTTGGAAGGAGGAGAAACTGCAGCCGCGGTGGACTGGCCCATACTTGGCATTGCTGACAACGGAGACAGCAGTACGCACAAAAGAAAAAGGGTGGGCACATGCGACCCGGGTTAAAGGACCCGTTGACCCGCCGTCAGTTCCTGAGAAAGACGATCAGTGGACGGTAAAACCAGGGAATAAGCCCCTGGCATTAACTTTCAGTAAGAAATAAGTGTTTGAAACTAACAGCATGAAAGGAGCAGTTGTAGTATTACTAACTATGTATGTAACCATTATAAGAAGTGTTAATAACTGTGATAAGTGCCACCATCCTATCAGATATGGAGGGCGAACAACCAGATCATTTACCTATCATTCCCATGTAAGTGATGATTGCTACGACCTAAGGACTAGAGCTGTTTGTCAGGACGGGGGGAGGGGGTATCATGTAGTAGAAAATAAGGGACATGTAGGAAGTTTTGGGCACATTAGCTGCCCAAAAGGGGAGAAATGGGTCTGCATGACCAAGAGAGGACAGTTAGGCATCCCTTCCCGAGCCAGGGTGGAAACATTAGACAGAATTAAGGAGGTTGTGATAGGGAAGTTAGCAGAGTCAGTAGTCAACAAACCTCCCCCACCTTCCCAGCCTCAACTGCACCAGACTATGTATGATGAAATAAAGCAGCAGATTGAGATCCAGGAAATGGGGAGAAACCTTTTTGGTGGACTTGGCCCTCCGGATAGCCAGAACCCTGAATGTGACTAACTGTTGGGTTTGTGGAGGACCGCTGATGAGCTCACGCTGGCCATGGAGAGGATCTATCATTGAGGTATGGGACCTGATAAGGTGGAATTTGACGGTGGGAAGAGATCGAAGTCGCCAGGAATGGGTACTGACACACACCCCGGTTGGAACTGAGTGTATCGCCAGGCCCTGGGCAACGGATGCCATCCTAGTAGACAGCAGCCCCTGCCGGCGCATCATCACCCAGTGGCCAAATCAATCCCGAGTGTGGTGGCCAGAGGAACCTCAATGGTATCCCACTGTAAAGGATGAAGGAAACTGTACTATCTGGATGAAGACTGATGGAAGCGAATCGACTGGATTATGGAATTGCACCGGGAACAATCCTTACCAGGGAATCCCAGTGTTGCAGGACATATGGAAAAATGTTACCTCTAGTGGACCGGCCCCTGAAGGACTGCTATGGATATGCGGACACAAGGCATACTCGGTATTGCCAGAAAAATGGAGTGGGATTTGTTTAATTGGACTGGTACAACCAGGGTTTTTTCTGTTGACCACTGATGAGGGGCGGTCGCTAGGAACACCCATCTTTGACGATCTACACCAAACGAAGAGAAGAATGGATATCGGAAAATGGGAAAATGATGTGTGGCCACCTGCAAGAATCATCTCATATTATAGACCAGCCACTTGGGCACAGGATGGATCCTGGGGCTACCGGACCCCAGTGTATATGTTAAATCGGAACATAAGACTACAGGCAGTGCTGGAAGTAATTACTAACCAGACTGCATCTGCACTAGAGATGTTGGCGAAGCAGCAGACACAGATGAGAACAGCGATATACCAAAACCGTTTGGCCTTAGACAACTTACTAGCCGAAGAGGGAGGAGTATGCGGAAAATTCAACCTCTCTAATTGCTGCCTAAACATAGATGACAACGGGCAAGCAGTAATGGATATAGCAGAAGGAATCAGAAAAATAGCACATGGCCCGGTACAGAGATGGAACACAATCATGGGAGCAGGATGGTGGGATTACATCTTACCAGGAGCCTGGTGGAAAGCGGTTGGACTGGTGATTTTATGGGCATTAGCTGCATTGATCATTATCCCCTGTTGTATACCATGTCTCAGAGTTCTTATAACTAGAAGTATAAGCCAAATGCGGGCAGTTGTAGTCCCCATGGGGGTGAAAGGGGGCGTCCAGAAGATAATCATAATGAGGACGAGAGAGGACCCAGAGGAAAGCGAGATAAAAATAATGTTATTAGCTTTGGAACAGCAGGAAGTCTAGGAATGGGGTTTAATACAGGATGCGTAGCAAACGAAAAAGGGAGGATTGTGAGGGATAAGATGTTTAAACCTCCAGAATTGTGAGGGGCCGAGTGACTGTGGCCACCGACCTTGTAATGGGCCGAGTAGTTGGAATCACCAACCTTGTTATTCGAACAAACTGTTACTGTCCTTCAGAGCTGTTGATAACATTGTAGAATAACAAGATGAGGTAAGGAATTTAGGTGACAACACATAAGCTAGTCTTTAGGTCAAAGGCAATTAAGTAGGTTAGGGCAACAGCTACTGAGCATGCTTAATGAAATAAACGAATATTAACTTTACGCCCCTCATGACAAATAACCTAATTTAAATGTACATGCGATGTATGATGTGGGAGAAGAGGGAATGATTGATGACGCACGGAGGGGAGGGTTGGAAAATTGTGAACCTCGGTACCCTGATTGGAAGGGGTCAGAAGGGGAGGCGTCCGATCAATAAAGACTGTACACTGAATTGTATAAAAATAGACGTTTTCCCTTTGCTCGGTGGGTCTCAACTTGGAGAGCCACCCGATTCTGCAAACTCGCAAATAATGCATTTCTTGTTTCCACGATTTAGTCTCTGAGCAGTGATTGTGAGCACAAAGTATATCTCACACCTGTTTATCCAGATGCTTATATATATTATCTCTAAGTATCTTTTCCATTAATTTTCCCACCACTGAAGTCAAACTAACAGGCCTATAATTGCTATGTTTACTCTTAGAACCATTTTTAAACAATGGAACAACATGCGCAGTACGCCAATCCTCGGGGACTATTCCCGTTTCTAATGACATTTGAAATATTTCTGTCATAGCCCCGGCTATTTCTACACTAACTTCCCTCAATGTCCTAGGGAATATCCTGTCAGGACCTGGAGACTTATCCACTTTTATATTTTACAGAACTGTCAGTACTTCTTTCACTTTGAAACTCATAGTATCCATAGCCGCTCTACTAGTTTCCCTTACCTCACATAATTCAATATCCTTCTCCTTGGTGAATACCGAAGAAAAGAAATTGTTCAATATCTCCCCTATCTCTTTTGGGTCTGCAGATAGCTGTTCACTCTGTCTCTCCAATGGACCAATTTTATCCCTCGTTTTCCTTTTGCTGTTAATATAGCTGTAGAAACCCTTTGGATTTACTTTCACCTTACTTGTCAAAGCTACCTCATATATTTTAGTTTTTCTAATTTCGTTCTTAAGATTCTTTTTACATTCCTTATACTCCTCAAGCACCTCATTTACTTCATGCTGCCTATAATTATTGTAGATCTCCCTCTTTTTCCGAACAAGATGTCCAATTTCCCTTGAAAACCAGGGCTCTTTCCAATTTTTACTGTTTCCTTTCAACCGAACAGGAACATAAAGATTCTGTACTCTTAAAATTTCCCCTTTAAATGTTTGAATCTTCGCCACTCTCAATGGGGGAAAAGCTTATCCACGTCAACTCTGTCTATCCCTCTCATCATTTTAAAGAGCTCTTTCAAGTCTCCCTTAACCTTCTGCGCTCCAAAGAATAATGACCTAAATTGTTCAACCTTTCTCTGTAACTTAGTTGCTGAAACCCAGGCAACATTCTAGTAAATCTCCTCTGTACTCTCTCAATTTTATTGACATCGTTCCTATAATTGGGCGACCAAAATAGTACACCATACTCCAGAATTGGTCTCACCAATGCCTTGTACAATTTTAACATTAGATCCCAACTTCTATACTCAATGCTCTGATTAATAAAGGCCAGCACATCAAACCGAGGCAACATTCTAGTAAATCTCCTCTGTACCCATAATAATAATAATAATAATAATAATAATAATAATAATAATAATAATAATAATAATAATAATAATAATAATAATAATAATAATAATAATAATAATAATAATAATAATAATAATATATTTTATTTATGGGCGCCTTTCAAGTCTCTAGGACACCTTACCGCAATTTAGAGGAATAATGTGTAAGGGGAATTAAATAAATAGTAGAGGCATGACTAGTACACAAAGTAAAGACAGAATTCAATACAAAACACAATATGAGGCAATTAATGTTCAGATCAAAAGGGAGGGGGACGTGGGGCTAAGGATAGGCAGAGGTGAAGAGATGGGTCTTGAGGCGGGACTGGAAGATGGTGAGGGACACGGAATTGCGGATCAGTTGGGGGAGGGAGTTCCAGAGCCTGGGAGCTGCCCTGGAGAAGGCTCTGTCCCCAAAACTGGAGGTTTGACGTGGATGGAGAGGAGAACGGCTGATGCGGATCTGAGGGACCGTGAGGGTTAGTATGGGGAGAGGAGGTCAGTGAGATATGGGGGGGGGGGGGGAGATGGTGGAGGGCTTTGTAGGTGAGGATCAGGATTTTGTAGGTGATCCGGTGGGAGATGGGAAGCCAGTGAAGTTGTTTGGGGACTGGAGTGATGTGATGCCAGGATTTGGTGTGGGTGATGAGTCGGGCAGTTGCGTTCTGGACCAGTTGGAGTCGGTTGATGTAGGGGGAGATGATGCCAAGGAGAAGTGAGTTGCAATAGTCCAGTTGGGAGGAGATGAAGGCATGGATGAGTCTTTCAGCAGCGGGAGGTGTGAGAGAGGGTCTGAGTTTGGCGATGTTGCGGAGGTGAAAGAAGGAGGTTTTAATGACAATGCGGATGTGAGGCTCAAGGGAGAGGGTGGAATCAAAGATCACGCCAAGGTTCCGGGCCTGGGGAGATGGAGAGACAGTGGTGCCGTCGATGGTGAGAGTGGGGTTATTGTTTTTGCTGAGGGTGGCTGTGGAGCCTATGAGGAGGAATTCTGTCTTATCGCTGTTGAGTTTGAGGAAGTTAGGTTGCATCCAGGTTTTTATAGCTGACAAACAGGAGTAGATATGGGAGAGGGGGGTGGGGGGTTGTGGGGGGATTTGGTGCCGGGGTCGATCAGGGTGTCATCGGCGTAACAGTGGAAGTCCAGGTTGAAGTGGCGGAGTATCTGACCAAGGCGGAGGATGTAGGTGATGAAGAGGAGGGGGCCGAGTACGGAGCCTTGGGGAATGCCTTGAGTGACTGTGGCTGTAGCAGAGGTGCGGTTATGGAGAGAGATGAAGTGGGATCTGTTGGAAAGGTAGGAACGGAGCCAGCAGAGTGCAGAGCCTTCAATGCCGAGGTCTTTGAGTGGTGAGAATGATTTTATGGTTCACTGTATCGAATGCTGCGCTCGGGTCGAGGAGGATGAGGATGTTGAGGGAACCAGTGTCATCAGATGTGAGGAGGTCGTTGAGGACTTTGAGGAGAGCAGTTTCTATACTATAGAGGGGGCGAAAGCCAGATTGGAGGGGTTCAAGTAGGTTATACGCAAGGAGGTGGGAATGAAGTTGCGACGCAACGATACGCTCACAAGTTTTTGAAAGAAAGGGGAGGTTTGAGATTGGGCGGTAGTTAATGAGAGAGGAGGGATCAAAACCAAGTTTCTTTAAGATTTGTGTGACAGACGCAGTTTTGAAAGCGGAGGGGACAATTCCTTGGGACAATGAGGAGTTGAAGGGATTTGTGAGGTAGGGGCAGAGAACGGGGAGGCAGGACTTCAGCAGGGGAGTGGGGAGAGGGTCGAGGGAGCAGGTAGTGGGTTTGGAAGAGCTGATGAGTTTGGATATTTCAATAGGGGTGATCAGGTCAAACTGGGAGAGGAAGCAGTGTGGAGGAGGGGTAAGTAGGTCAGTGGAGATGTTGAAAGGAGGGGCCTTGGTAGGTGGTGGAGTAGATGCTGGGGAGTCGGGTACTGGTGATAAAGATTGATAGGTGGTGCTGATATTATCAGGGAAAAGTGGAGTAATGATTTGCGGAGATCCGGAGTAGAGGTAGTGCAGTTGAGAGGTTGGCTCGAGGCTTGAGGTGATTGCCCACTGTGGAGAAGAGGGTTCTGTGGTTTAGGCAAGGGTCCGTGAATATGGAGGAGAGGTAGGCAGATTTTGCAGCAATGAGGGCATATTTGTAGCCAGTGAGGTGGAGTTTGTAAGCTGCAAGGTGGACTGTGAGAGATGATTTATTTGTGAGTCGTTCAAGTCGGCGACCAGTCTGTTTCAGTTTACGAAGTGCAGGTATGTACCAGGGTGAATATGTGTTGAAAGTTACGGTTCTTGTTTTGAGGGGGGCCAGAGTGTTGAGGGAGTTAGAAAAGGTGCAGTTGAGATGGTTTGTGAGATCATCAGGTGAGATATGGATTGAGTCCAGGGGGAGAGTGGTGGAGAGCAGGTCAGAGAGATGGTGGGGATCGATGGATTTTAGATTACAGAAGGTGATTCCTCGAAGGAAGTGGGAGCGAGGTGTCGGAGAAGGGATGGTGAACCGTATAAGCTTATGATCAGAGAGGGGGAAGAGGAATGGATGGAGGTCGAGTACCGGTCGATTTGTGGAGCAGGCCAGGTCAAGGATGTGACCTTTGTCATGGTGGGAAAGGCGACGTGCTGAGTGAGAGAGAAGTTGTCCAGTTAAAAGGCGAATTCAGATGCGAGCTTGCAGGTGGGGGAGTCCATGTGAATATTTAAGTCACCAAGTAGCAGCAGACGTGGGGAGAGGGATGAGGCAAGTGTGAGGAGTTCAGTGAAGTCGGAGGGATGGGGGCAGGCTGGAGAGATCTGAGGTTGTCCCAGTTGACAGTGCGTGCGGTCAGCTGGGATGGGGGTGACGCAGTTGAGGGGGGTAGAACGTGGTAGTGAGCAGATGGATGGAATGGAATGTCCGTGGTTGAAGCAAACAAGCCTGCGCCGAGAGCCTCTGTAGATGAAACGGGGTCGACGTAGAGGTCTAAGCTGTTTAATGACTTGGATGCAGGGTGGGATGTGGTTGTTGAAGAAACCAGTTATTTGTAGAGTTGAATATTTGAGCATGATGGTGAGGGTGCAGAGAGGTGTCCAGCGGTGCAGGTGCAGGTGGAGAGGGTATCCAGCGGTGAGGGAGCAGAGAGGTTGTCCAGCAGAGCGGGTGTAACGAAGTGTCGAGCAGTGAGGGAGCAAAGAGGTTGACCAGCAGTGCAGATGCAGCGAGGTGTCCAGCATTGAGGGAGAAGATAGGTTGTCCAGCAGACCCTTATCCTTATCTTGAATACATGTTTAAATTAATTTTATTTCAGCAAAATGGTACCGCGTAAAAATACTAATTTCCTCAGCAAAATACTGATTTTCAGGTACTAGAATATTGAAATGTTCGGTAAAAAACTGGCACCTCTGAGTATATCATGACATCTCTAAGTTACAGAGAAAGGTTGAACAAGTTAGGTCTTTATTCTTTAAAGCGCAGAAGTTTAAGGGGGGAGTTGATAGAGGTCTTTAACATGTTGAGAGGGATAGACAAAGTTGACGTGGACAAGCTTTTCCCATTGAGTGTAGGGGACATTCAAACAAGAGGACATGATTTGATAATTAAGGGACATATGTTCATGTGTAACCTGAGGGGGGATTTATTTACTCAGAGAGTGGTAGCTGTGTGGAATGAGCTTCCAGTGGAAGAGGTGGAGGCAGGTTCGATTTTATAACAGTAAGATTAAACGAGAATTTACCAGTTTGAAGTTTGATCTTTATTTATTGAGGAGTAACTTTGAGGGATTACGTGAAGAACCCGCTAGGTCGCATGCGTAACTTCAAAGCAGCCGTGTGAAATCGCAGATAATAGTAATGAACTGAACATAGTAAGATTAGAGAAAAAGGCTACCCGTTGAACTTGATGATCGAGGGTGGGAGCGGAGGGCACGTAATTCCTCAACGTTACTACTCATAAAAGAAAGATCAAACTTCAAACAGTTAAGTTCTCGTTTAATCTTACTATTTCACTTCGGAGTCACGTGAGTGACTACGTGAAGATTTTAAAGCTCTGTGATTTCATGCCGTGGAAACGAGTCCATGCCTCACGTCTGCCTTAATTGACTAAGGGAGGAATTGTGTTAACGTATTCAAACATGAATCCGACATTGAAAACCCATGATGAACTTATTAACTAACAACATCATAGCACCTATCTTATGAGGAAAACTATGATACAGAACGTAAAATTGATTCTGCAAATGTCAGAGGTTTAACCAGTGGTTTATTGTAATATAGTTGAAATGTTTTCTCTTATGAACATCCTGCTGTTCCCAGGATTTGATCCATAGGTACGTCCAATTTCATTGCTGCCGATGTAGCTGCCGCCCTAGTGTTATGAAATTTGAATATGTTATTATCCACCCCAGCAGCCGTTAAAACCTGTTTCAGCCGTCTGGAAACTGTTTGTACCGATTCCCAATTATGGGCCTGTTTGTGGCTGATCAGTAATCCCATCTCATTGCCTCTGAGCTGTTCAGTGTTCTCTATGTATAAGAATTAATGTATCATTATCATAATGCATAGACGATCATTTATTGGGTATGCTCTGAATTCTATTGAGAGGCCTGACGTTCCCGGTCTGTTCTGTTTAACTAATTTGTGGATGTAAAATGTTATTTTACACGTTTAAGTGGTGATACTATCCAGCCTTAGTTTATGTAACGACTGAACGCTATGTGCTGAGACCAATGCCATCGCATGACAGTTTTATATCTTAGTCTATGCAGGGCCCAGGGAGCCGTTGGTGAGAGGGGAGGAGTACCTGCGCTGTAAGTATAAAATACACCGCGGGGCTTGTTTCCACAGAGGCCCAGGGAGCCGTTGGTGAGAGGGGAGGAGTACCTGCGACCAAAATCGGCAACGTTCCAGAGAAGGAGTCTGGGGGAAGCCTCTGATTGGTTTACATTTTTACATTTCTGCCTTTAGGTTAAGGATTCTGGGAGTTAAGGGTACAGTATTTATTAGTAAAGTTTAACGGATAAAGTTTTGTGTTTTTTTAATATTTAATAAAGTTAAATTGGGATTAGGATATGTCGGTGGAGATTGGCCCCGTGGTTTGCTCAGCCTGCAACATGTGGGAGATCAGGGATATGGTCGGTGTCCCTGGTGACTATGTTTGCAGGAAGTGTGTACAGCTACAGCTCCTGACAGACCACATTGAACGATTGGAGCTGCGGTTGGATTCATACTGGAGCATCCACGACGCTGAGAAAGTCGTGGATAGCACGTACAGTGAGTTGGTCACACCGCAGGTAAAAGGTAAGAGATCAGAAGGGGAACGGGTGGCCAATAGTCAGCAAAGCAGCAGGCAGGTAGTGCAGGAGTTCCCTGCGGTCATCTCCCTCCTAAACAGGTATACCATTTTGGAAACTGTTGAGGGAGATTGCTCATCAGGGGAAGGCAGCAGCAGCCAAGTTCATGGCACCATGGGTGGCTCTGCGGCACATGAAGGGGGGGGGGGGGGGGGGGGGGGGAGAGTGGAAGGGCAATAGTAATAGGGGATTCAATTGTCAGGGGAATAGATAGGCGTTTCTGCGGCCGCAAAAGAGACTCCAGGATGGTATGTTGCCTCCCTGGTGCAAGGGTCAGGGATGTCACTGAACGGCTGCTGAACATTCTGGAGGGGGAGGGTGAACATCCAGTTGTCGTGGTGCATATTAAATAACCATATAACCATATGACAATTACAGCACGGAAACAGGCCATCTCGGTCCTACAAGTCCATGCCGAACAAATATTTTTTCCCCTTAGTCCCACCTGCCTGCACTCGTACCATAACCCTCCATTCCCTTCTCATCCATATGCCTATTCAATTTATTCTTAAATGATACCAATGAACCTGCCTCCACCACTTCCACTGGGAGCTCATTCCACACCGCCACCACTCTCTGCGTAAAGAAGTTCCCCCTCATATTACCCTTAAACTTCTGTCCCTTAATTCTGAACTCATGTCCTCTTGTTTGAATCCTCCCTATTCTCAAAGGGAAAAGCTTGTCCACATCAACTCTGTCTATCCCTCTCATAATTTTAAAGACCTCTATCAGGTCCCCCCTTAACCTTCTGCGCTCCAGAGAATAAAGACCTAACTTATTCAACCTATCTCTGTAACTTTGTTGTTGAAACCCAGGCAACATTCTAGTAAATCTCATCTGTACTCTCTCTATTTTGTTGACATCCTTCCTATAATTGGGCGACCAAAATTGTACACCATACCCAAGATTTGGTCTCACCAATGCCTTGTACAATTTTAACATTACATCCCAGCTTCTATACTCAATGCTCTGATTTATAAAGGCTAGCATACCAAAAGCTTTCTTTACCACCCTATCTATATGAGATTCCACCTTCAAGGAACTATGCACGGTTATACCCAGATCCCTCTGTTCAACTGTATTCTTCAATTCCCTACCATTTACCATGTACGTCCTATTTTGATTTGTCCTGCCAAGGTGTAGCACCTCACATTTATCAGCATTAAACTCCATCTACCATCTTTCAGCCCATTTTTCCAAATGGTCTAAATCACTCTGTAGACTTTGGAAATCCTCTTCATTATCCACAACACCCCCTATCTTGGTATCATCTGCATACTTACTAATCCAATTTACCACACCATCATCCAGATCATTGATGTACATGACAAACAACAAAGGACCCAACACAGATCCCTGAGGCACCCCACTAGTCACCTGCCTCCAACCCGATAAACAGCCATCCACCATTACCCTCTGGCTTCTCCCGTTCAGCCACTGTTGAAGCCATCTTGCTATTCCTGCATTTATACCCAACAGTTGAACCTTCTTAACCAACCTTCCATGAGGAAACTTGTCAAAGGCCTTACTAAAGTCCATATAGACAACATCCACTGCTTTACCCTCGTCAATTTCCCTAGTAACCTCTTCAAAAAATTCAAGAAGATTAGTCAGGCATGACCTTCCAGGCACAAATCCATGTTGACTGTTCCTAATCAGACCCTGTTTATCTAGATGCTTATATATATTATCTCTAAGTATCTGTTCCATTAATTTCCCCACCACTGAAGTCAAACTAACAGGTCTATAATTGCTAGGTTTACTCTTAGAACTCTTTTTAAACAATGGAACAGCATGCGCAGTACGCCAATCCTCGGGGACTATTCCCGCTTCTAATGACATTTGAAATATTTCTGTCATAGCCCCGGCTATTTCTACACTAACTTCCCTCAATGTCCTAGGGAATATCCTGTCCATCTGGAGACTTATCCACTTTTATATTTTTCAAAAGTGTCAGTACTTCTTTTACTTTGAACCTCATAGTATCCATAGCTACTGTATTGGCACCAACGATATAGGTAAAAAAAGGGATCAGGTCCTACAGGATGAAATTAGGGAGCTAGGAGATAAGCTTAAAAGTAGGACCGCAAAGGTAATAATCTCTGGATTACTACCAGTACCACGGGCCAGTCAGAGCAGAAATAGGAGGATATTGCAGGTGAATACGTGGCTTGAAAAATGGTGCAAGGGGGAGGGATTCAAATTTTTAGGGCATTGGAACCAGTTCTGGGGGAGGTGGGACCAGTACAAACAGGACGGTCTGCACCTGGGCTGGAATGGAACCAATGTCCTTGGGGGAGTGTTTGCTAGTGCTGTCGGGGAGGATTTAAACTAATGTGGCAGGTGGATGGGTACAAGAGCAGAGGGGCAGGGGGGTGTAAAATGAAGGTAGAAGCAATAGGTAGCAAGGTGAAAGGTAAAAGTGGCAGGCAGACAAAACCAGGGCAAATATCAAAAAGGGCCACTTTTCAACATAATTGTGTAAGGGGTAAGAGCGTTGTAAAAACAAGCCTGAAGGCTTTGTGTCTCAATGCAAGGAGCATTCGTAATAAGGTGGATGAGTTGAACGTGCAGATAGCCATTAATGATTATGATATAGTTGGGATCACGGAGACATGGCTCCAGGGTGACCAAGGCTGGGAGCTGAACATCCAGTAATGGTGGTGATATTCAATATTCAGGAGGGATAGAGAGAAAGGAAAATGAGGTGGGGTAGTGTTGCTGGTTAGAGAGGAGATTAACGCAATGGAAAGGAAGGACATTAGTTTGGAGGATGTGGAATCGGTATGGGTAGAGCTGCGAAACAATAAGGGGCAGAAAAACGCTGGTGGGTGTTGTGTACAGGCCACCTAACAGTAGCAGTGAAGTTGTAGATGGTATCAAACAGGAAATTAGAAATGCTTGCGACAAAGGCAAAGCAGTTATAATGGGTGACTTCAATCTACATATAGATTGGGTGAATCAAATTGGCAGGGGTGCTGAGGAAGAGGATTTCTTGGAATGTATGCGGGATAGTTATCTAAATCAACATGTAGAGGAACCAACGAGAGAGCTGGCTATTTTAGACTGGGTATTGAGTAATGAGGAAGGGTTATTTAGTAGTCTTGTTGTGCGTGGCCCCTTGGGCAAGAGTGACCATAATATGGTTGAGTTCTTCATTAGGATGGAGAGTGACATTGTTAATTCAGAAACAATGGTTTTGAACTTAAAGAAAGGTAACTTTGAGGATATGAGACGTGAATTGGCCAAGATTGACTGGCAATTAATTCTAAAAGGGTTGACGGTGGATATGCAATGGAAGGCATTTAAAGACTGCATGGATGAACTACAAAAATTGCTCATCCCAGTTTGGCAAAAGAATAAATCAGGGAAGGTAGTGCATCCATGGATAACAAGGGAAATCAGGGATCGTATCAAAGCAAAGGATGATGCTACAAACTAGCCAGAAAAAGCAGCATACCGAAGGACTGGGAGAAATTCAGAGACCAGCAGAGGAGGACGAAGGGCTTAATTAGGAAAGGGAAAATGGATTATGAAAGAAAACTGGCAGAGAACATTAAAACTGACTGCAAAAGTTTTTATAGATATGTGAAAGGAAATAGATTAGTTAAAACAAATGTAGGTCCCTTGCAGTCAGAAACAGGTGAGTTGATCATGCGGAACCAGGATATGGCGGACCAATTGAATAACTACTTTGGTTCCGACTTCACTAAGGAAGACATAAATGATCTGCCGGAAATAGCAGGGGCCCGCGGGTGGAGGAATTGAGTGAAATCCAGGTTAGTCGGGAAGTGGTGTTGGGTAAATTGAATGGATTAAAGGCCGATAAATCCCCAGGGCCAGATAGGCTGCATCCCAGAGTACTTAAGGAAGTAGCTCCAGAAATTGTGGATGCATTAGTAATAATCTTTCAAAACTCTTTAGATTCTGGAGTAGTTCCAGAGGATTGGCGTGTAGCAAACGTAACCCCACTTTTTAAGAAGGGAGGGAGAGGGAAAACGGGGAATTACAGACCAGTTAGTCTAACATCGGTAGTGGGGAAACTGCTAGAGTCAGTTATTAAAGATGGGATAGCAGCACATTTGGAAAGTGGTGAAATCATTGGACAAAGTCAGCATGGATTTACGAAGAGTAAATCATGTCTGACGAATCTTATAGAATTTTTCGAGGATGTAACTAGTAGCGTGGATGGGGGAGAACCAGTGGATGTGGTGTATCTGGACTTCCAGAAGGCTTTCGACAAGGTCCCACATAAGAGATTAGTATACAAACTTAAAGCACAAGGCATTGGGGGTTCAGTATTGATGTGGATAGAGAACTGGCTGACAAACAGGAAGCAAAGAGTAGGAGTAAACGGGTCATTTTCACAATAGCAGGCAGTGACTTGTGGGGTACCGCAAGGCTCAGTACTGGGACCCCAGCTATTTACAATATATATTAATTATCTGGATGAGGGAATTGAAGGCAATATCTCCAAGTTTGCGGATGACACTAAGCTGGTGGCCAGTGTTAGGTGTGAGGAGGATGCTAGGAGACTGCAAGGTGACTTGGATAGGCTGGGTTAGTGGGCAAATGTTTGGCAGATGCAATATAATGTGGATAAATGTGAGGTTATCTATTTTGGTGGCAAAAACGGGAAAGCAGATTATTATCTAAATGGTGGCCGATTGGGAAAGGGGGAGATGCAGCGAGACCTGGGTGTCATGGTACACCAGTCATTGAAGGTAGGCATGCAGGTGCAGCAGGCAGTAAAGAAAGCGAATGGTATGTTGGCTTTCATAGCAAGAGGATTTTGAGTATAGGAGCAGGGAGGTTCTACTGCAGTTGTGCAGGGTCTTGGTGAGAACACACCTGGAGTATTGCGTGCAGTTTTGGTTTCCAAATCTGAGGAAGGACATTATTGCCATAGAGGGGGTGCAGAGAAGGTTCACCAGACTGATTCCTGGGATGTCAGGACTGTCTTATGAAGAAAGACTGGATAGACTTGGTTTATACTCTCTAGATTTTAGGAGATTGAGAGGGGATCTTATAGAAACTTACAAAATTCTTAAGGGGTTGGACAGGCTAGATGCAGGAAGATTGTTCCCGATGTTGGGGAAGTCCAGGACAAGGGGTCACAGCTTAAGGATAAGGGGGAAATCCTTTAAAACCGAGATGAGGAGAACTTTTTTCACACAGAGAGTGGTGAATCTCTGGAACTCTCTGCCACAGAGGGTAGTTGAGGCCAGTTCATTGGCTATATTTAAGAGGGAGTTAGATGTGGCCCTTGTGGCGAAGGGGATCAGAGGGTATGGAGAGAACGCAGGTACGGGATACTGAGTTGGATGATCAGCCATGATCATATTGAATGGCGGTGCAGGCTCGAAGGGCCGAATGGCCTACTCCTGCACCTAATTTCTATGTTTCTATGTTTCTATGTTTCTATGGGACAAATCTATTGCTGGTGACCAATTCATCAGTAATGTTTGGACTATACTCACATCCCATATTTGGGAATACCTTGTCCTTGGGGATTAATATTAAAATATCCCTAATACGTTTAGTTACCAGGGGTGGGTCCCGACAGAATGATGCTCTGATCTTTGCCACATATTTGCTGTAAGGACACTTCTGGTGCAGTTATCGCACTATTACTGAGCATCTCAACATAGTGGGGCTAGCCAGGAATTCCAGCACAGAGGTTATGTTCGTCGTACAGTAAATGATGTTGTTCCTTAAGCAGTTTCTCCCACTTCCTGATGTAGACCCGATATGTTAATTGTTCTCTCCGTTGGTCCCAGGTCCAGAAATTGTGTCTTAAGATTCTACAAATCAGCAAATGTGTCCTATTATGGCAGGGATGCCTTTCCCCACATTACGGGATGAACCAACAAATTCTGGTCGTTTCGGAACGGAGATGTATGGTTCTAAAACCATAACAAGAATCACAGGGAACCATGGTTGAGTAGGCCAATCGGACACTACCAAAATACCAGACGCAGAGTCTTGTTGTATTTTGCGTAATACAGGACTGATGAGGCAGAAATGCAAAGAAAAAACAATTTCCCCCAATGCAGCGAGAAGGCATCCATCGCTGATGCCCCAGAGTCTGATTTTCAAGAAACATAGTTTAGCGACTGATGATTAAGCCGAGATGCAAATAGATCGATATCTGGTGTTATATATCGTGCTACAATATCAGCAAACACCTCGCAGTCCTACATTTATTCAATGTTGTCATTGAATTTGCGTGACCTGGTGTCTGCCACTGAATTTGAGGTTATCTGGTAGGTATTTAGCTGATATCCTAATACCTTTCTGAATACACCATTGCCAAATTGTGTTAGCCGGATTATCACATGATACCGATTTGATTTCACCCATATAGTTAATATATGCCACCATGGTGGGGTTATCAATCTGTAGTCTAATATGCAGGAGATGCATTTCTGAACAGTACGATTTTAGGCCATAGAACGCACGCTACGTTTCCAATCGTTTATGCCATGTATCTGAAGTAATGATGCCTCTAGTGCATCCCATCTACCTCCACAACTAGAGATGGAATTAGTAGCACCCGAACCATGAGCACTGGCATCAGTTTGTAACACCACTGAATGGTTACTGACAATGATAGGGCTGGAACAATGCCAAATGTTTTCCCTCCACCATTGTAATCCGTAATTGCTTTGATTGGTAGCTTCATTGGCCTATCGAAATGACCATTATTCATTGTGAGTGCTTGTACCTTTGCCCTTTGTAATTTTTTTGGTAATCCAAAGGTCAAAACTGCGTGGCTGGTAAAGCAGCCACAAATTCCCCTTGTTACCAGTCAAATAGATGGTTCACTGATGTCAATGAGGTTATTGCAGGCCTCAGTTAAGTATGTTGCCTTGTCCTTTGGTAAAGTTACCGACGTGTGAACTAATGTAACGGTGAACCCCAAGCAGTCCATAGTGGTGGAAGGTGTAGTTTAGATTTAACTGGATGGATGATAAACCCCAGTCTCTCAAACAATTGTTTGGTGGCTGATACGGCTATTTGGGCTAATTCTGAAGTTTTCCCCACAATTAATATGTCATGTAGGTAATCCATGACCAAATGGTTTTGTTTCCGAAGAAACGTTAGGGCTGATTTCAAAATTTTGGTAAATAGTCTGGGGGCGGATGTTATTCCTTTAGATAGCTCTATACTGTCAGAGCTGCCCCATCCAGTTAAATTTTAAATAACGTATGTGATCCTTCCGCATAGGCACCGAATAGTAAGCATCTTTAAATCGATGCAAGCCATGAAGTAGTCTTTGGAGATTCATTTTACTTCGGAGTCACGTGAGTGACTACGTGAAGAACCCCGCTTCCAACGCATGCGTGTCATATCGCTACGCGCATTGCAACCAGTCACAGCACAGCCTAGCGGCAAAAAAATGAAAGCTGGGAACAGCAGGGAAGAAGACTCTCTGTTCCAAAATTTGAAAGTCGGGAACAGCAGGTAAGAGACTCTGCGTTCCTTCCACTTACCTTTTAGGTGGAGACATGGACCGGATCCATGAAGGCTGCGGAGTGCGGGCAGCCGGCAGCAGCTGCAACGGCACGCGAATCTTCCGGAGAGGAAACACCTGTGCCAGACTTCGCTCCCGCACCGGCAAAATTCACTTCTCGGCCGGGCGGGAAGCGAAGCCCGGCGTATGCCAGTCTCAAGCGAGTCTGGCTTGGAGCAGTCGCTAGCGACCAGTGCCGAGAATACCGGGGCCGGTTGAAGCAGCTGGAAGACAGGGAACAACCACGAGGGACCAGTGCTGTAAGTACCGGGGTTGGTCCGAGGGGTCCCTACGAGCAGCCGGGAGCGGCCAGTGCTGAGGGCATTGGAGCCGGGTTGACCGGCTGCAAACGACCGCGAGGGACCTGTACCGTGAGCACCGGGGTCGGTCCCAGCGGTCTGAGATAAACGAGCAGCCAAGAGCGGCCAGTACTGAGAGCGTTGGAGCCGGTTTGACGGGCTACACAGCAACCGCGAGGAACCAGTGCCGTGAGCACCGGGTTCGGCCCGAGCGGTTGGAGTTAACGGGCATTGGAGCTGGTTTGACCGGCTGGAGAACAACCGCAAGCGACCAGTGCCCGTGAGCACCGGGGTCAGCGGTTATTCGAGGAGATCCTCCGTGGCAGACCCCGGGAGATGGAGGCTGCCACAGTAGGCAACCAATAAGCCCCACAGCGGTACCCCTTGGGGGCTGCACAGTGTCTCTTCCTCATCAGAGGAGAACACGGAGGGTCAGTTCTGGGCAGACCCTGAACGGGCCGCATAACTACTCACCCCCAGCAGATCCTCCGTGACAGACTCCGGGAGATGGAGGCTGCCACAGTGGGCAACTAGTAAGCCCCACAGCGGTACCCCTCGTTGGCTGCATAGTGTATTTTCCTCATCAGAGGAGAACCCGGAGGATCAGTTCTGGGCAGACCCTGAACGGGCCGCAGAACTGCTCACCTCCAGTGAGTCTGGGGTGAATGAAAACATGTTGGAACTCTCTGAGGGACGCTCAGGCCAACGGTGTGCGGGCGGCACAGTGCCCGTGAGCACTGCACCGCGTTGGCACTGCAGTACCTACACCTGGGAGAACATACCTCGTTGGAGGGATGCAGGTCCAAGAAGAAAGCCTCTAGTGGGTAAGTCCCATGGCAGCACCTGTTTACAGGCTGTAGCTCACTTCTATTACTACAGGGAAGTGCTTGAGGGAAGGGCAGGTTCAGGAGATGGAAGCAGCACCTTCTATAGGGCTATATCATGCTTTCTCCCTCCCCAGCAGACTCTTCTATCAGAAGAATGTTGGGGTCAAATCCTGGATATATTGCTGTAACTATGAGGTGATGCCATTCTTACTCACCAAGTCATAGAGTGCATTATTGGTCATTTCCTGATATAAATACAGCAATTATATGTTGAGATGAAGGATTTAGCAGGCCAAAATTGATGGCATATTTCATCTTCATCTGGCAGTCACAAGGGAGTGTCTGTTTTATGTTTCAGGGGAAATCAACAGGGAAAAGTTAAAGCTAACTGGGGAAGATCTATTTACCAGATTAGAAGCTAGCATAGACCACGTGGATTGCTATCAACTGGTGGGGCTAACATTAGCCATAGCTGTCGCTGGCCACCGAGGAATGTAAATCCATGAATGTGCTAACCATTTATTTATGCTCCTGGAACATCCAACCGGGATTGACGCGGGCCTGCATTAACCCCAAACCTCCAAGCAAAACCCTTTATTTGGAGGTCAAGGAGTTGGACGATGAAGCCAATCTGGAGCTCACCTAGACGTCCAAACATCGTCCTCAAAGGTACCGCCTTAGGCTGGAAGATGTATACATCCACAACACATGGCCTCGGTGATCCAGAAGGATGGGCCATTACATTTGCAAAGAACAAAAATGAGAGCACTCAAATTTAACAAGGGTCATTGTGATAGGCCTATGGAGCTGCCTACGGAAGCTATAATTGAACTACAGTGGTGGGAACATAACATTAGGTATTGCTCCAACCCAATCATTATTGAAAACCCGTCTATGTTATTACAAACAGATGCCAGCGCCATTGGTTGGGCAGCCACTAATTCTGTTTCTAATTGTGGAGGGAGGTGGAAGACAGAGGAGGCAGTATTACTTAACACACGTGGTATTAATTGCCTAGAGATGTTAGGGCCATTTTATGGCCTTAAGTCATATTGCTCGGCAATTAAGCACCAGCATGTACGATTACAAATTGATAATACCACCACAGTGGCATATATTAATCACATGGGTGGAAACATATCGACATCTTGTGATCAATTGGCAAATTTAATTTGGCAATGGTGTATCCAAAGAAACATTTGGATATCGGAAACATACCTACCAGGTAAGCTAAATTCAGTGGCAGACACCAGATCACGCAAATTTAACGAAAACACGAAATGGATGTTAAATACAAATGTATTTACTGAAATTACAGCAAAATATGGTAGATCAGATATTGATCTTTTTGCATCCAGGTTGAATCACCAATTACAAAGGTACGTGTCCAGGGGAACCAGACCCTGGGGCAGAAGTTACAGATGCTTTCTCACTGCATTGGGGGAAATGACTTTTTTATGCATTTCCCCTGCTGCACCGACATCATGGAGCTGCGGTTTGCGGAGCTCCCATCGCGGGCGGCGCTGATGGACAGCGCGGGGTCCTGTGACTCTGCCCGGCTCAGCCTGCGGACTCAGGAGCTGCAGACTCTGGCAGCGGGAGGCGGCTGATCAGAAGGTCCGGGCCGCTGAGCAGGAGGATGCTCACCGTCGGGGTTCGGCGTCGGCGTTCCACCAGCCCGGCGTGAGGGCCTGAACATCGGGCCACCCGGGGCGGCGACTGCGGGTGCTCGGAAGGCCCCGACCACGGATGAACACGGAGGGGAGGCTGGCTGGACTATGGTGCCATCCTCACCTTGGTGCCATTTATGTTATGTTGTGTCGTGGACTTTCTGTGTTTGTGCTTTTTTTTTTGATTCAATTTCAATTTAATTTTTAATATGTTTAATTATTTATTTATTTATTATTATTTATTTTTTTTGTAATTTTTTTTATGATACTGCCTGTAAGGGAAATTCATTTCGTTGTCTCAAATTCAGACAATCACAATACATTTGAATACAATACAATACAATACAAGTGTGAGGGGAGAGTGTGCGGGGAGAGTGTGGGGGGGGAGTGGGGAGAGAGTGTGATGGGGTGAGTGTGGGAAGAGAGTGTGGGGGGAGGGGATAGATTGTGCGGGGGAGATTGTGGGGAAGAGGGCAAGAGTGTGGGGGATTGTGGGGATAGGGGCATAGTTTGGGGGGGATGAGAGTGTGGGGGAAGTGATAGTGTCGGGGGGAGAGTGTGGAGGAGAGTATGGGCGAGAGTGTGGGGGGAGTGTGTGTGTGTGGGGCGGTAGGGGGATATAGTGTGTGTGTGGAGAGGGGAGAGTGTGGGATAGAGTGTGGTGGGGAGAGTGTAGGGGCGTGCGGGGGGAATTTGTGAGTGCGAAGAGTGGTGGGGGAGTGTGGGGGTGAGAGTGTGGGGGAAGAATGTGCGGGCGGAGTGTTGGGGCGAAGTGTGGTGGGATAGTGTGGGGGAGAGTGTGGGTGGGGGGGAGAGTGTGGGGCGGAGAATATGAGGGGAAAAGTGAAGGACAGAGTGTGGGGGCGGAGAGTGTGGTGGGAGAGTGTGGGGCGGAGAGTGTGGGGGGAGAGTGTGGGGGGAGAGTGTGGGGGAGGGTGTGGGGGGAGGGTGTGGGGGGAGAGTGTGGGGGGAGAGTGTGGGGGAGAGTGTGGGGGCGGAGAGTGTGGGGGGAGAGTGTGGGGGGAGAGTGTGGGGGGAGAGTGTGGGGGCGGAGAGTGTGGGGGGAGAGTGTGGGAGGAGAGTGTGGGGGGAGAGTGTGGGGGGAGTGTGGGGGGAGAGTGTGGGGGCGGAGAGTGTGGGGGAGAGTGTGGGGGCGGAGAGTGTGGGGGGAGAGTGTGGGGGGAGAGTGTGGGGGAGAGTGTGGGGGGAGAGTGTGGGGGCGGAGAGTGTGGGGGGAGAGTGTGGGGGGAGAGTGTGGGGGGAGAGTGTGGGGGGAGAGTGTGGGGGGAAATCTGGGGGCAGAGTGTGGGGGGAGAGTGTGGGGGGAGAGTGTGGGGGGCGGAGAGTGTGGGGGGCAGAGTGTGGGGGTAGAGTGTGGGGGCGGAGAGTGTGGGGGGAGAGTGTGGGGGCGGAGAGTGTGGGGGGAGATGTGGGGGCGGAGACTGTGGGGGGAGAGTGTGGGGGCGGAGAGTGTGGGGGGAGAGTGTGGGGGCGGAGAGTGTGGGGGGAGAGTGTGGGGGGAGAGTGTGGGGGGAGAGTGTGGGGGAGAGTGTGGGGGCGGAGAGTGTGGGGGGAGAGTGTGGGGGGAGAGTGTGGGGGGAGAGTGTGGGGGGAGAGTGTGGGATCGGAGAGTGTGGGGGGAGAGTGTGGGGTAGAGTGTGGGGGGAGAGTGTGGGGGCGGAGAGTGTGGGGGGGAATCTGGGGGCAGAGTGTGGGGGAGAGTGTGGGGGGAGAGTGTGGGGGGCGGAGAGTGTGGGGGGCAGAGTGTGGGGGAGAGTGTGTGGGCGGAGAGTGTGGGGGGAGAGTGTGGGGCGGAGAGTGTGGGGGGAGAGTGTGGGGGCGGAGAGTGTGGGGGGATAGTGTGGGGGCGGAGAGTGTGGGGGGAGAGTGTGGGGGCGGGAGAGTGTGGGGGGAGAGTGTGTGGGGGGAGAGTGTGGGGGGAATCTGGGGGCAGAGTGTGGGGGGAGAGTGTGGGGGGAGAGTGTGGGGGGCGGAGAGTGTGGGGGGCAGAGTGTGGGGGAGAGTGTGGGGGGAGAGTGTGGGGGGAGGGTGTGGGGTACAGAGTGTCGGAGCGAGTGTGGGGGGGGCGCGTGGGGGGAGAGTGAGGAGGGAGATTGTGGGAAAGAGTGTGGGGGGAGTGTTGGGTGGAGATTGGGGGGGAGAGCGTGGGGGGAAGAGTGTGGCCGCAGAGTGTGGGGCGGAGAGTATGAGGGGAAAAGAGAAGGACAGAGTATGGGGGGGAGTGTTGGGTGGAGAGTGTGAGGGGAGAGTATGCGGGGGGAGTGTGAGGGAAGAGTGTGGGGAGGGGAGAGTGTGGGGGAGAGGGTGCGTGGGGGAGAGTGCGGTGTGGGGGAAGGTGAGACTGTGGGGGTCGAGAGTGTGGGGGAGCGTGTGGGGGGTGTGGAGAGTGAGGGGGAGAGTGTGGGGGAGCGTGTGGGGGAGAGTCTGGGGCGGAGAGTGTGAGGGGAATGAGGGGGGAGGATGTGGGGAGAGAGTGCGGGTGGAGAGTGTGGTGGGAGAGTGTGGGACGGAGACTATTGGTTGGAGAGTGTGGTAGGAGAATGTGGGGGGAGAGTGTGTGGGAGAGTGTGGTGGGAGAGTGTGGGGGATGCGGGGAAACGATGTGGGGGCGAAGTGAGGTGGGGGTGTGTGGGGGAAGAGTGTGGGGGAAGGGGCAGAGTGTGCGGGAGAGGAGCGAGTGTGGGCGGAGTGTGGGGGAGAGTGTGGGGAAAGAGTGTGAGAGGTACAGTGTGGACAAGAGAGTGTGGAGCGGAGAGTGTGGGGGGAGAGTGTGGGAGAGTGTGTGGGGGCGGAGAGTGTGGCGAAAGTGTGGGGGAACAGTGTGGGGGACCAGTGTGAGGGACAGTGTGGGAGAGAGTGGGGGGGGGAGAGTATGGGGGGGTAGTGTGGTAGGAGAGTGTGTGGGGGGTGTGTGGGACAGAGCGCGTTGGGGGAGCGTGTGGGGAGTAGAGTGTGGGGGGCGAGTGTGGGGGGAGAGTGAGGGGGGAGAGCGTGGGGGGAGAGTCTGGGGCGGAGAGTGTGGTACGAGAGTGTGTGGGAGGGAGTGTGTGTGGGGGGTGTGGGGGGGAGCGTGTTGGGGGGGCGTGTGGGTGGAGAGTGTGGTGGGCCGAGTGTGGGGCGGAGAGTGTGGGGCGGAGAGTGTGCGGGGAAATGTGGGGGGAGAGTGTGGGAGGAGAGTGTGGGCCGGGGAAGTGTGGGGGGGGGGGGGTGTGGGGAGAGTTTGGGTGGAGAGTGTGGGTAGAGAGTGTGGGGTGGTGAGTGTGGGGACGGATAAAGTGTGTGTGGAGACTGTGGGGGCGTGAGTTTAGGGGGAGCGTGTGCAGGGAGAGTGTGGGGGAGATTGTGGGGGGGGGAGTGTGGGGGTGAGTGTGGGGGGATAGTGTGGGGGGAGATGTGCGGGGAGAGTGTGCGGGGAGGGGAGAGTGTGGAGGGAGTGTGGGGGTGGAGTGTGGGGGAGTGTGGGGGGGAGAGTGTGGGGAGAGAGTTTGGTGGCGTGAGTGTGGGGAGAGATTGTGGGGGAGAGTGTGGGGGAAGTGTGTGTGTGTGGGGATGTGTGTGTGGGAGGCGGTAGTGGGGAGATATAGTGTGTGTGTTTGTGTGTGTGGGGAGGGGTGAGTGTGGTTGAAGAGTGTGGGAAAATAGTGTGATGGGGTGAGTGTGGGGAGAGAGTATGGGGAGAGAGTGTGGAGGGAGAGTGTGGAGGGAGAGTGTGGGGGGAAGGGGATAGATTGTGCGGGGGAGATTGTGGGGAAGAGGGCAAGAGTGTGGGCGGGATTGTGGGGACAGGGGCTGAGTGTGCTGGGGTTGAGAGTGTGGCGGGTGTGATAGTGTCGTGGGGAGAGAGTGGAGGGGAGGAGGAGAGTGTAGAGGGGAGGGGCTGAGTGGGCAGGGAATGTGGGGGGTGAGTGTGTTGGAGAGTGTGGGCGAGAGTGTCGGGGGAATGTGTGTGTGTGGGTATGTGCGTGTGCGGGGCGGTAGGGCAGAGATATAGTGTGTGTGTGTGGGGAGGGGGGCAGTGTGGGGGAGTGTGGGGGCGGAGAGTGTGGGGTAGAGTTGGATGGAGAGTGTGGGAGAAGAGTGTGGGGAGGGAGAGTGTGGGAGAGAGTGCGTGGGGGAGAGTGCGAGCGGAGAGTGGGGAGGGAAGTGTGGGGAGGCGGTGTGTGAGGGGCGAGTGTGGGAGGAGAATGTGGGGGTAGTGAGCAGGGGGATTGTGGGTGATAGTGTGGTTGAGAGAGTGTGGGGGGCAGAGTGTGGGGGAAGATTGTGGGGGGAGAGTGTGGGGGAAGATTGTGGGGGGAGACTGGGGGTGAGTGTGGGGGGAGAGTGTGAGGGGAGTGTGGGGAGGGCAGAGTGTGGGAGAGGGTGCGCGGGGGAGAGTGCGGTGTGGGGGGAAGGTGAGACTGTGGGTGGCGAGAGTGTGGGGGAGCGTGTGCGTGGAGGCTGTGTGGGGGGGGGGTGGAGAGTGAGGGGGAGAGTGTGGGGGAGAGTCTGGGGCGGAGAGTGTGTGGCGGAGAGTGTGAAGGGAAATGAGGGGGGAGGGTGTGGGGGAAGTTTTGTTGGAGAGTGTGGGAGGAGAGTGTGGGCGAGAGCGTGGGGGGAGCGTGGGGGGGAGAGTGTGGGGTTAGAGTGTGGGGGGAGAGTGTGGGGGATGAGTGTGGGAGGAGAGTGTGGGAGGAGAGTGTGGGGAGGGGAGAGTGTGGGAGAGGGTGCGTGGGGGAGAGTGCGGGGGAGCAGTGTGGGGGGAGTGTGGGATGAGAGTGTGGGGGGGAAATGTGGGGGAAAAGAGTGTGGGGGAGAGTGCGGGGGGGCGAGTGTGGGAGAGAGTGCGTGGGGGAGAGTGCGGGGGAGCAGTGTAGGGGGGAGTGTGGTAGGAGAGTGTGGGGGGAGATTGTGAGGGGGAGAGTGTGGGGGGAGAGTGTGGGACGGAGAGTATGAGGGGGAGAGTGGAGGTAGAGTGCGGGGGAGAGCGTGGGGGGAGAGTGTGGGGTAAGAGTGTGGGAGGAGAATGTGGGGAAGGGAGAGTGTGGGAGAGGGTGCGTGGGGGAGAGTGCGGTGTGGGGGGCGGAGAATGTGGGGGAGCGTGTGCGTGGAGGCTGTGTGGGCGGGGTGGAGAGTGAGGGGGAGAGTGTGGGGGAGAGTCTGGGGCGGAGAGTGTGTGGCGGAGAGTGTGAAGGGAAATGAGGGGGGAGAGTGTGGCGGAGAGTGTGGGGGGAGTGTTGTGGGAGAGTGTGGGGGGAGAGTGTGGGCGAGAGCGTGGGGGGTCGTGGGGGGAGAGTGTGGGGTTAGAGTGTGTGGGGAGAGTGGGGGGTAGAGTGTGGGGGGAGAGTGAGGGGGGGTGAGTGTGGGGGAAGAGTGTGGGAGGAGAATGTGGGGGACAGAGTGTGGGAGAGGGTGCGTGGGGGTGAATGCGGTGTGGGGGGAAGGTGAGTCTGTGGAGGCGAGAGTGTGGGGGAGCGTGTGCGGGGAGGCTGTGTGGGGGGGTGGATAGTGAGGAAGGAGAGTCTGGGGGGAGAGTCTGGGGCGGAGAGTGTGTGGCGGAGAGTGTGAAGGGAAATGAGGGGGGAGGATGTGGCGGAGAGTGTGGGGGGTAGACTGTGGGAGGAGAGTGTGGGGCGGAGAGAATGTGGGGGTTGTTGTAGGAGAGTGTGGGGGGAGAGTGTGGGGGTGAGTGTGTGTGGGGGAGCGTGAGGGGGGAGATGTGGGGAGAAGAGTGTGGGGAGAGAGTGTGGGGTGGTGAGTGTGGGGAGTGGATATAGTGTGGGGGGTAAAGTGTGGATGGAGACTGTGAGGGGCGTGAGTTTAGGAGGAGCGTGTGGAGGGAGAGTGTGGGAAAGAGTGTGGGGGAGAGTGTGGGGGGAGAGTGTGGTCGGGTGAGTGTGGAGAGGGAGTGTGGGGAGAGAGTGTGGAGGGAGAGTGTGGAGTGACAGTGTGGGCATAGAGTGTGGGGGAGGGGATAGTTTGTGCGGTGGGGAGTGTGAGGTAGATGGCAAGAGTGTGGGGGGGATTGTGGGGATTGGGAGATTGCGTGCGGGATTGAGAGTGTGGGAGAAGTTGATAGTGTCGGGGGGAGAGTGTGGAGGAGGAGTAGGAGAGTGTGGTGGAGAAAGGCTGAGTGGGAGGTGGAAGATTCTGGGGGGTTAGAGTGGGGGAGAGTGTGGGGGGAGTGGTGTGTGTGGGGATGTGTGTGAGGGGGGCGGTAGGGGGGAGAAATAGTGTGTGTGTGTGGGGAGGTGGAGAGTGTGGGTGAGAGTGTGGGGGAGAGTGTGGCGAAGTGTGGGGGTTGCGGGAGGAAGATGTGGGAGCGAAGTCTGGTGCGGGAGTGTGGGGGGAGAGTGTGGGGTGAGAGCGTGGGGGGAGAGAGTGAGGGGGGAGAGTGTGGGGAGAGTGTGGGTGGAGAGAGTGAGGGGAGAGTGTGGGTGGAGAGTGAGGGGAGTGTGGTGGGAGAATGTGGGAGTAGTGTGTGCGGCGGAAAGTGTGAGGGGAAAAGCGGGGGTAGAGTGTGGGTGAGAGCGTGGGGGTGGGGGGAGAGTGAGGGAGCAGACTGTGGGAGAGAGTGTGGGACGCAGAGTGTGGAGAGAGAGTGTGGGGGGAGATGTGGGAGGAGAGTGTGGGGGAGAGTGTGGTGGGACAGTGTGGGGGAGAGTGTGGGGGAGTGTGGTGGGAGAGTGTGGGGGAGAGTGTGGGGGGAGATGTGGGAGGAGAGTGTGGGGGAGAGTGTGGTGGGAGATGTGGGAGGAGAGTGTGGGGGGAGATGTGGGAGGAGAGTGTGGGGGGAGTGTGTGGGAAACAGTGCGTGGGGGAGAGTGCGGGGGGTGAGTGTGGGGAGGGAGAGTGAGGGGGGAGAATGTGGGGGGGCGAGTGTGGGTGTGTGTGTGTGTGTGTGGATGTGTGTGTGTTTGCGGTAGGGGGGAGATATAGTGTGTGTGTATGGGAAGGGGGAGAGTGTGGGGGCGAGTGTGGGGGAGAGCGTGAGGGGATGTGTGGGGCGGAGAGTGTGAGGGGAAAAGGGAGTGTGGGGTGGGGGGAGAGCGTGGGGGGAGAGTGTGGGAGACGAGTGTGGGGCAGATAGTATTAGGGGGAAAGGGAAGGGCAGAGTGTGGGGGAGAGTGTGGAGGGAGAGTGTGGGGGAGAGTGAGGGGGAAGAGTGTGGGAGAGAGTGCGTGGGGGAGTTTGTGGGGGGAGAGTGTGGGGGAGAGTGTGGGGGGGGAGTCTGGGGGAGAGTCTGGGGCGGAGAGTGTGTGGCGGAGAGTGTGAAGGGAAATGAGGGGGTAGTGTGTGGCGGAGAGTGTGGGTGGAGAGTCTGGGGCGGAGAGTATGGGGGGGGAGTGTTGTGGGAGAGTGTGGGGTACTGTGTGTGTGGGAGCGTGTGTGGGGGAGCGTGAGGGGGGAGATGTGGGGGAGAGTGTGGGGAGAGAGTGTGGGGAGTGGAAATAGTGTGGGGGTAGCGTGTGGATGGAGCCTGTGTGGGGCGTGAGTTTAGGGGTGCGTGTGGAGGGAGAGTGTGGGGGAAAAGTGTGGGACAAATGTGTGGGAGGAGAGTGTGGGGAGGGGAGAGGTGGGAGAGGGTGCGTGGGGGCGAGTGCGGTGTGGGGGAAGGTGAGACTGTGGGGGCGAGAGTGTGGGTGAGCGTGTGCGGGGAGGCTGTGTGGGGGGGAGAGTGAGGGGGGAGGGTGTGGGGGGAGTGTGGGTGAGAGTGCGTGGGGGAGAGTGCGGGGGGGAGAGTGGGCGGGGAAGTGTGGGGGGGAAGGCAGTGTGGGGGTCGAGTGTGGGAGGAGAGTGTGGGAGGAGAGTGTGGGGGTGGAGAGTGTGGGGGGAGATTGTGGGGGAGAGTGTGGGCGGAGAGTGGGGGGAGAGTGTGGGGGAAGAGTGTGGGAGAGGGTGCGTGGGGAGGGTGCGGTGTGGGGGGAAGGTGAGACTGTGGGGGGCGAGAGTGTGGGGGAGCGTGTGCGGGGAGGCTGTGTGGGGGGGGGGGTGGAGAGTGAGGGGGGAGAGTGTGGGGGGAGAGTCTGGGGGGAGAGTCTGAGGGGATAGTCTGGGGCGGAGAGTGTGTGGCGGAGAGTGTGAAGGGAAATGAGGGGGAGAGGGTGTAGCGGAGAGTGTGGGAGGAGAGTGTGGGACGGAGAGAATGAGGGGGTTGTTGTAGGAGAGTGTGGGGGGAGAGTGTGGGGAGAGTGTGTGTGGGGGAGCGTGAGGGGGAGATGTGGGGGAGAGTGTGGGGTGAGAGTGTGGGAAGAGAGTGTGGGGAGAGGGAGAGCGTGGTTGGAGTGTGTGGGGGGAGTGGGGGAGGAGAGTGCGGTCGGGTGAGTGTGGAGAGGGAGTGTGGGAAGAGAGTGTGGAGGGAGAGTGTGGAGTGACAGTGTGGGCATAGAGTGTGGGGGAGGGGATAGTTTGTGCGGGGGAGTGTTTGGGGTAGATGGCAAGAGTGTGGGGGGATTGTGGGGATTGGGAGAGTGTGTGCGGGGTTGAGAGTGTGGGGGAAGTTGATAGTGTCGGGGGAGATTGTGGAGGAGGAGTAGGAGAGTGTGGTGGGGAAAGGCTGAGTGGGGGTGGGAGAGTCTGGGGGCTTAGAGTGTGGGCGAGTGTGTGTGTGTGTGGGGATGTGTGTGTGGGGGGCAGTAGGGGGGAGATATAGTGTGTGTGTGTGGGGAGGTGGAGAGTGTGGGTGAGAGTGTGGGGAGAGTGTGGGGAAGAGTGTGGGGGTTGCGGGGGGAAGATGTGGGAGCGAAGTGTGGTGCGGGAGTGTGGGGGGAGAGTGTGGGGTGACAGCGTGGGGAGAGAGGGCGGGAGAGAGTGTGGGAGCGAAGTGTGGTGGGATAGTGTGGGGGAGAGTGTGGTTGGAGAGTGAGGGGGGTGTGGGGGAGAGTGTGGGGGGGAGTGTGGTGGGAGAGTGTGGGGGAGAGTGTGGGGGGAGATTGTGGGGGGAGAGTGTGGAGGGAGAATGTGGGGAACAGTGCGTGGGGGAGAGTGTGGGGGAGAGTGTGGGGAGGGAGAGTGAGGGGGGTAGAGTGTGGGGGGCGAGTGTGGGTGTGTGTGTGTGTGTGTGTGTGATGTGTGTGTGTTTGCGGTAGGGGGTAGATATAGTGTGTGTGTGTGTGTGTGGGGAGGGGGGGAGTGTGGGGGTAAAGTGTGGGGGAAGAGTGTGGGGAGAGTGTGGGGGGAGATTGTGGGGCGGAGAAAATGTGTGGAGAAAGTGTGCGGGAGAGGAGGGAGTGTGGGGGATTATGGGGAGAGTGTGGAGACACAGTGTGGGCACAGAGTGTGGGAGGTACAGTGTAGACAGGGGGAAAGTGTGGGGAGGAGAATGTGGGGGAGAGTGTGGGGGGAGAGAGTGGGGCGAGAGTGTGGGGCGGAGAGTATGAGGGGAAAAGTGAAGGGCAGATTGTGGGCGGAGAGTGTGAGGGGCGTGTGTGTGTGGGGGTAATGTGTATGTGGGGGTCGGTAGGGGGAGATATAGTGTGTGTGTGGGGAGGTGGAGAGTGTGGGGGAGAGTGTGTGGGGGCGAAGTGTGGTGGGGTAGTGTAGGGGAGAGCGTGGGGGGAGATTGCGGGGGGAGAGTGTGGGGGAGATTGCGGGGGGAGAGTGTGGGGGGAAGAATGTGGGGGGAGAATGTGGGGGGTGAGTGTGGGTAAGAGTTCGTGGGGGAGAGTGCGGGGGCCAGAGTGTGGGGCGGGAGAGTGAGGGGGGGAGAGTGTGGGGGGGGGAGAGTGTGGTGTGGGAGAGTGTGGGGCGGAGAGTATGAGGGGAAAAGTGAAGGGCAGAGTGTGGGGGGAGAGTGTGGGGGGAGAGTGTGGTGTGGGAGAGTTTGGGGGGTGAGTTTGAGGGGGAGTGTGTGGGAGAGAGCGCGTGGGGGAGAGTGGGGGGGAGAGTGTGGAGGGAGAGTGTGAGGGGGGTGAGGTGGGAGATTGTGGGGCGGATAGTGTGGGGGGAGTTTGTGGGGTGAGAGTGTGGGGAGAGAGTGTGGGGGCGGAGTGTGGGGAGAGAGTGTGGGTGGAGGTTGTGGGGGTAGCGGAGACTTTGGGGGCGAGAGTGTGGGGGAAGCGTGGGGGGAGGGTATGTGGGGGGAGTGAGGGGGATGAGGGGACTTAGTGAGGGGGGAGAGTGTGGGCGTGAGTCTGGGGCGGAGAGTGTGGGGCGGAGAGTGTGGGGCGGAGAGTGTGAGGGGAAATGTGGGGAGAGAGTGTGGGAGGAGAGTGTGGTGGGAGTGTGTGTGTGTGGGGATGTGTGTGTGTGGGACGGTAGGGGGGAGATATAATGTGTGTGTGTGGGGAGGTGGAGAGTGTGGGGGAGAGTGTGTGGAAGAGTGTGGGGGTTGCGGGGGGAAGATGTGGGAGCGTGGGGGAGAGTGTGGGGGGCGAGCGTGGGGAGAGAGTGTGGGAGAGAGTGTGGGGGCGAAGTGTGGTGGGATAGTGTGGGGGAGAGTGTGGGTGGAGAGTGTGGGTGGAGAGTGTGGGTGGTAGAGTGTGGGGGAGAGCGTGGGGGGGAGAGCGTGGGGGCAGAGTGTGGGGGCAGAGTGTGGGCGGCGAGTGTGGGCTGTGTGTGTGTGTGTGTGCGGATGTGTGTGTGGTTGTGGTAGGGGGAGATATAGTGTGTGTGTATGGGGAGGGGGAGAGTGTGGGGGAAGAGTGTAGGGGCTAGTTGTGGGGGCGAAGTGTGGTGCGGGAGTGTGGGGGTAGTGTGAGGGGGGGTGGGGGTGAGTGTGGGGGCGGATTGTGGGTGCGAAGTGTGGTGGGGTGTGTGGGAGGAGTGTGTGGGGGAAGGGGGAGAGTGTGCGGGAGAGGAGGAAGTGTGGGGGATTATGCGGAGAGTGTGGATAAACAGTGTGGGGGAGAGTGTGGGAGGTACAGTGTAGCCAGGAGAGTGTGGGTGGGAGAGTGCGGGGGAATGTGTGGGGGGAGAGTGTTGGGGGAGTGTGTGGGGCTAAAGTGTGGGGGAAGAGTGTGGGGAGAGTGTCGGGGTGATTGTGGGGCGGAGAGAATGTGTGGAGAAAGTGTGCGGGAGAGGAGGGACTGTGGGGGATTATGGGGAGTGTGGGAGGAGAGTGTGGGAGGTACAGTGTGGACAGGAGAGTGTGGGTGGGAGAGTGTGGGGGAGAGAGTGTGGGGGGAGAGTGTGGGGGTGCGGGGGGAGGATGTGGGGGCGAAGTGTGGTGCGGGAGTTTGGGGGGATAGTGTGGGGGTGTGGGGGAGAGTGTGGGTGAAATAGTGTGGGGGAGAGTGTGGGGGCGGATTGTGGGTGCGAAGTGTGGTGGGGTTTGTGGGAGGGAGAGTGTGCGGGAAGGGGGAGAGTGTGCGGGAGACGAGGGAGTGAGGGGGATTATGGGGAGAGTGTGGATAAACAGTGTGGAGGTAGGGTGTGGGAGGTACAGTGTGGACAGGAGAGTGTGGGTGGGAGAGTGTGTGTGTGTTTGCGGTAGGGGGTATATAGTGTGTGTGTATGGGGAGGGGGAGATTGTGGGGGTAAAGTGTGGGGGGAGTGTGAGGAGAGTGTGGGGGAGATTGTGGGGCGGACAGAATGTGTGGAGAAAGTGTGCGGCAGAGGAGGGAGTGTGGGGGATTATGGTGAGAGTGTGGAGACACAATGTGGGGGGAGAGTGTGGGAGGTACAGTGTGGACAGGAGAGTGTGGGAGGACGAGTGTGGGGGAGAGTGTGGGGGCAGAGTGTGGGGGAGAGAGTGTGGGGGGAAAATGTGGGAGGGAGAGTGTGTGGGAGAGTGTCGGGGGGAGAGTGTGGGGCGAGAGTGTGGGGCGGAGAGTATGAGGGGAAAAGTGAAGGGCAGAGTGTGGGGGGAGAGTGTGGGGGGAGAGTGTGGGGGCAGAGTCTGGGGGGAGAGTTTGGGGAGGAGAGTGTGGGAGAGAGTGCGTGGGGGACAGTGGGGGGGGAGAGTGTGGAGGGGGGAATGTGGGGAACGAGTGTGGAGGGAGAGTGTAGGGGGGAGTGAGGTGGGAGATTGTGGACGGAGAGTTTGGGGATATTGTGGGGGGCAATGTGGGGGTGAGAGTGTGGGGTGAGAGTGTGGGGGAGAGTTTGTGGGGAGAGAGTGTGGGGTGGAGAGTGTGGGGGTGAGTGTGGGGGCGAGAGTGTGGGGGGAGTTTGTGGGGAGAGAGTGTGGGGAGAGAGTGTGGGGGGGAGAGTGTGGGGAGAGAGTGTGGGGGGAGGTTGTGCGGGGGGAGACTTCGGGGAGACTTCGGGGCGAGAGTGGGGGGAGCGTGAGGGGGGAGAGTGTGGTGGTGAGTCTGGGGCGGTGAGTGAGGGGCGGAGAGTGTGAGGGGAAATGTGGGGGGAGAGTGTGGGGGAAGAGTGTGGGGTGGAAAGTATGAGGGGGAGAGTGTGGAGGGAGAGTGTGGGGGAGAATGTGGGAGGAGAGTGTGGGACGGAGAGTGTGGGGCGGAGTGTGTCAGGGGAAAAGTGAGGGTGGATTGTGGGGGTCAGTGTGGGGGGAGAGTGTGGGGGTGGTGAGGGGGAGATTGTGGAGAGTGAGTGTGGGGGATAGTGTGGGGGTAGATTGTGCGGGGAGAGAGTTGGGGGGAGAGTGTGGAGGGAGGGTGTGGGGGGCAGAGTGAGGGGAGAGAGTGTTGTAGCAGAGTGTGGAGGGGAGAGTGTGGAGGTTCGAGTGTGGGGGGAGGGTGTGGGGAGAGAGTGTGCGGGGAGAGAAAGAGTGTGGGGGAAGTGTGGGCGGAGAGAGTGTGAGGGGAGAGTGTGGGGAGAGAGGGTGGTGGGGTGAGTGTGGGGGAGTGGACATAGTGTGGGGGGTTGAGTGTTGGTGGAGACTGTGGGGCGTGAGTTTAGGGGGGGGCGTGTGGGAGAGTGTTGAGGGGAGAGTGTGGGTCGACAGTGTGGGGGTCAGTGTGGGGGGAGAGTGTGGGGGTGGTGAGGGGGAGATTGTGGAGAGTGAGTGTGGGGGACAGTGTGGGGGTAGATTGTGCGGGGAGAGTGTTGGGGGGAGAGTGTGGAGGGAGGGTGTGGGGGAAGGGGAGACTGTGGGGGGCGAGAGTATGGGGGAGCGTGTGGAGGGAGGAAGTGTGGGGGGAGAGTGAGGGGAGAGAGTGTGGTAGGAGAGTGTGGAGGGGAGAGTGTGGAGGTTCGAGTGTGGTGAGAGAGTGTGGTAGGAGAGTGTGGAGGGGAGAGTGTGGAGGTTCGAGTGTGGGGGGAGAGTGTGGGAGGGGAGAGTGTGGGGGGAGAGTGTGGGGGGAGAGTGTACGGGGAGAGTGTGGGAGGAGAGTGTGGGGAGAGAGTGTGCGGGGAGAGAAAGAGTGTGGGGGAAGTGTGGGCGGAGAGAGTGTGAGGGGAGAGTGTGGGGAGAGAGGGTGGTGGGGTGAGTGTGGGGAGTGGACATAGTGTGGGGAGTTAGTGTTGGTGGAGACTGTGGGGCGTGAGTTTAGGGGGAGCGTGTGGAGGGAGAGTGTGAGGGAGAGTGTTGAGGGGAGAGTGTCGGGGGAGTGTGGGGGGAGAGTGTTGAGGGGAGAGTGTGGGGCGACAGTGTGGGGGGAGAGTGTCGGGGGAGTGTGGGGGAAGAGTGTGCGGGGAGAGTTGGGGGGGAGAGTGTCGGGGGAGTGTGGGGGGAGAGTGTGCGGGGAGAGTGTCGGGGGAGTGTGGGCGAGGAGAGTGTGAGAGGAGAGTGTGGGGAGAGAGGGTGGTGGGATGAGTGTGGGGAGAGAGTGTGGAGGAGATTGTGGGGGAAAGAATTTGGGCGGACAGTGTGGGAGAGGGGATAGATTGTGCGGGGGAGAGTGTGGGGAAGAGAACAAGAGTGTGGGGGTATTGTGGGGATAGGGGAGAGTGTGCAGGTGTGAAACTGTCGGGGGGAGGTGGTGATCCTGTCGGGGGGAGAGTGTGGAGGGGAGGAGGTGCGTGTGGCGGGGAGGCGCTGAGTGTGAGCGGGGAGTGCGGGGTTGAGTGTGGGGGAGAGTGTGGGGGAGAGTGCGGGGGAGTGTGTGTGTGTGTGGGGGGGGGGGCGTTGTGTGGGGGCGGTACGGGGGAGATATAGTGTGTGGGTATGGGGAGGGGGAGAGTGTGGGGGAGAGTGTGGGGGAGAGTGTGGGGGAGTGTGTGGGAGGGAGAGTGTGGGGGGTGCGGGGGGAATATGTGGGGCGAAGTGTGGTGGGAGAGGATGGAATAGAATAGAATAGTTTCTTTATTGTCATTGTAACATGGACCATGTACAACGAAATTTAAAATGTCAGCCAGTCAGTGCAGCATTCAAACATTTCTAAAAGCTAACGATACATACACGGTAAAATAATAAAGATAAACAACTAAATAAATATCACGAACACAGCACGCATGCACACCCAACCCTCCATCCTTCTGTCGATTTCACAGTTACCACAGTCCCTTAGTCTGTATCGCCCCTGCGTTCCTTGGCGGGGGGGGGGGGGGGGGGTGGGAGAGGGGGAGTGTGGGGAGAGAGTGTGGGACGGATAGTATGAGGGGAAAAGTGATGGGCAGATTGTGGGGGGAGAGTGTGGGTGAGAGTGTGTGGGGAGAGTGTGGGGCGGAGAGTGTGAGTGGAAAAGTGGGCGGGGGGTAAGTGTGGGGGAGAGTGTGCGGGGGTAAAGTGTGGGGCGGAGAGTATGAGGGGAATGTGAAGGGCAGAGTGTGGGGAGAGTGTGGGGGAGAGTGTGGGGGAGAGAGTGTGTGGGGAGAGTGTGGGGGGAGAGTGTGGGTGGGAGAGTGCGGGGGAGAGTGTGGGGGAGTGTGGGGGGAAGGTATAGGGTGTGCGGAAGAGGAGGCAGTGTGAGGGAGAGTGTGGGGGGGTTGGGGAGAGAATGTGGGGGAAGAGTGTGGGGGAAGAGTGTGGGGGGAGAGTGTGGGGGGAGAGTGTGGGGGAGAGTGTGGGAGAGAGTGTGGGGGGAGAGTGTGGGGGTGAGTGTGGGGGATGAGTGTGGGGGGAGAGTGTGGGGGGAGAGTGTGGGTGGGAGAGTGCGGGGGAGAGTGTGGGGGAGTGTGGGGGGAAGGTGTAGGGTGTGCGGAAGAGGAGGCAGTGTTGGAGAGTGAGGGGAATGTGTGGGGGAAGAGTGTGGGGGGGGGAATGTGGGGGAAGAGAGTGTGCGGGGGATAGGGGGTGTGAGGGGAGGATTGTGAGGGGGGATTGTTCCCGCATCAAGCCTCCCCCCACACTCTCCACCCCACACTCTCCCCATATATCCCCCCCTCCACCCCTACACTCTCCCCCTTCCCCCTCACTACCCCCTTAAGAATTTTGTAAGTTTCTGCGAGAACCCCCCTCAATCTTCTACATTCTAGCGAGTACAAGCCGAGTCTATCCAGTCTTTCGTCATATGAAAGTCCTGCCACCAGGATGCAGACTCCCCAAGCGGAATATGAGGTGCTGTTCCTCCAATTTCATGTGTTGCTCGCTGTGGTCATGGAGGAGACCCAGGACAGAGAGGGCGGAGACGGGGTGAGAGGTGGAGTTGAAGTGCTGAGCCACCGGGAGGTCAGGTTGGTTATTGCGGACCGAGCGGAGGTGTTCGGCGAAACGATCGCCCTACCTCCGCTTGGTCTCACCGATATCGATCTGCTGACATCTAGACCAGCGGATGCAGTAGATGAGGTTGGAGGAGATGCAGGTAAACCTCTGTCACCCCTGGAATGACTGCTTGGGTCCTTGAACGGAGTCGAGGGGGGAGGTAAAGGGACAAGTGTTGCATCTCTTGCGGTTGCAACGGAAAGTGAACAGGGAGGGGGTGGTACGAGAGGGGAAGGGAAGAATTGACAAGGGAGTTATGGAGGGAGCGGTCTTTGCCGAGGGCAGATATGGGGGGGGGGGGTGGGAAGATGTGGCGAGTGGTGGGGTCACACGGCCTGTACTGGCTAGAATTTAGAAGATTGAGGGGGGGTCTTATAGAAACTTACAAAATTCTTAAGGTATTGGACAGGAAGATTATGCCCGATGTTGGGGGGGAGTCCAGAACAAGGGGTCGCAGTTAAAGAATAAGAGGGAAGTCTTTTAAGATCGAGATGAGAAAAACATTTTTCACACAGAGAGTGGTGAATCTGTGGAATTATCTGCCACAGAGGTAGTTGGGGCCAGTTGATTGGCTATATTTAAGAGGGATTTAGATATGGCCTGCCCTTGTGGCTAAAGGGATCAGGGGGGTATGGAGAGGAGGCAGGTACATGATACTGAGTTGGATGATTAGCCATGATCATATTAAATGGCGAATGGTGCAAGCTCGGAGGGCTGAATGGCCTCTACTCCTGCACCTGTTGTCTATGTCTCTATGTGTCTAATGGGGCGGTGATGTTGGTGATAGTGTGGTAATGTGGTGGTTCTCGTGGGAGGGTGTGGGTGGGTTGGTCCAGACACTGCCGGAGATTCGGTGGGGGGCAGGTGGGAGGATCTACGGTGGGTGGATCTTCGTAGCGAAATCGGAGGTCACCAGGGTCACATGAATCATCTGTGGACCAGGTCACTGAGGATCCTCAGTGTGTTGTGGAGAAAGAGGGGGGATGGGGGAGGGAACGGATTCCTAAACCCCGCCACGCTGAG
>JAWMAR010001100.1:0-88102 GCA_036785375.1 Leucoraja ocellata
ACTGGTGTGCAGTGGGTATGGATTTAAGTTTCTGGATCATTGGGACCTCTTTTGGGGAAGATGCGACCTGTACAGAAAGGACGGTTGCACTTGAACTCGAGGGGGACCAATATCCTGGCGGGGCGATTTGCAAAGGCTACTGGGGAGACTTTAAACTAGTATGGTTGGGGGGAGGGACTCAAATTGGGAAAGCCAGGAGTCAGTGTGTGAGGCAGGAGGCAGAGAATGGTAGCACTCTGACACAATATGTAGGATAGAGAGAAGAAAAAGACAATAAACAGAATAAGAGAGGGTGGGTTTCTTAAATGTGTATATTTTAATGCTAGGAGCATTGTAAGAAAGGTGGATGAACTTAGAGCCTGATTTGACAACTGGAAGTATGATGTTGTGGCGATCAGTGAAACATGGTTGCAGGTGGGCTGTGATTGGAAACTAAATATTCCAGGATTTTGTTGCTTCAGGTGTGATAGAATTGGAGGGGCAAGAGGTGGAGGTGTTGCATTGCTTAGCCGGGAAGATATTAAAGCAGTGCTTTGGCAGGATAGATTAGAGGGCTCGTCTAGGGAGGCTATTTGGGTGGAACTGAGAAATGGGAAAGGGGTAGCAACACTTATAGGGGTGTATTAGGGAAGCAAAGAGTAGGAGTAAACGGGCCCTTTTCACAATGGCAGGCAGTGACTAGTGGGGTACCGCAAGGCTCAGTGCTGGGACCCCAGCTATTTACAATATATATTAATGATCTGGATGAGGGAATTGAAGGCAATATCTCCAAGTTTGCGGATGACACTAAGCTGGGGGCCAGTGTTAGCTGTGAGGAGGATGCTAGGAGAATGCAAGGTGACTTGGATAGGCTGGGTGAGTGGGCAAATGTTTGGCAGATGCAGTATAATGTGGATAAATGTGAGGTTATACATTTTGGTGGCAAAAACAGGAAAGTAGACTATTATCTAAATGGTGGCCGACTAGGAAAAGGGGAGATGCAGCGAGACCTGGGTGTCATGGTACACCAGTCATTGAAAGTAGGCATGCAGGTGCAGCAGGCAGTGAAGAAAGCGAATGGTATATTAGCTTTCAAAGCAAAATGATTTGAGTATAGGAGCAGGGAGGTTCTACTGCAGTTGTACAGGGTCTTGGTGAGACCACACCTGGAGTATTGCGTACAGTTTTGGTATCCAAATCTGAGGAAGGACATTATTGCCATAGAGGTAGTGCAGAGAAGGTTCACCAGACTGGTTCCTGGGATGTCAGGACTGTCTTATGAAGAAAGACTGGATAGACTTGGTTCATACTCTCTAGAATTTAGGAGATTGAGAGGGGATCCTATAGAAACTTACAAAATTCTTAAGGGGTTGGACAAGCTAGATGCAGGAAGATTGCTCTCGATGTTGGGGAAGTCCAGGACAAGGGGTCACAGCTTAAGGATAAGGGGGAAATCCATTAAAACCGAGATGAGAAGAAATGTTTTAACACAGAGAGTGGGGAATCTCTGGAACTCTCTGCCGCAGAGGGTAGTCGAGGCCAGTTCATTGGCTATATTTAAGAGGGAGTTAGATGTGGCCCTTGTGGCTAAGGGGATCAGAGGGTATGGAGAGAAGGCAGGTACGGGATACTGAGTTGGATGATCAGCCATGATCATATTGAATGGCGGTGCAGGCTCGAAGGGCCGAATAGCCTACTCCTGCACATAATGTCTATGTTTCTATGTTTCTATTATAGACCGCCAAATGGGGAGCGAGAATTGGAAGAGCAAATATGTAAGGAGATTGCAGATATTAGTAGTAAGCACAAGGTAGTGATTGTGGGAGATTTCAATGTTCCACACATAGACTGGGAAACACATTCTGTAAATGGGCTGGATGGGTTGGAGTTTGTAAAATGTGTGCAGGATAGTTTTTTGCAGCAATACATAGAAGTGCCTACTAGAGAAGGGGCGGTGCTGGACCTCCTGTTAGGAAATGAGACGGGTCAGGTGGCAGAGGTATGCGTTGGGGAACAGTTCGGGACCAGTGATCACAATACCATTAGTTTCAATATAATTATGGAGAGGGGCAGAACTGGACCTAGGGTTGAGATTTTTGATTGGAGAAAGGCTAACTTTGAGGAGATGCGAAAGGATTTAAAAGGAGTAAATTGGGACATTTTGTTTTATGGAAAAGATGTGGAAGAGAAATGGAGTACATTTAAAGGTGAAATTTTAAGAGTACATAATCTTTATGTCCCTGTTCGGGTGAAAGGAAATAGTAAAAATAGGAAAGAGCCATGGTTTTCAAGGGAAATTGGACAGTTGGTTCGGAAAAAAAGGGAGATCTACAATAATTATAGGCAGCATGGAGTAAATGAGGTGCTTGAGGAGTATAAAGTATGTAAAAAGAATCTCAAGAAAGAAATTAGAAAAGCTAAAAGAAGATATGAGGTTCGGAATAGTGCCGGGATATTGGCGTACTGCGCATGTTGTTCCATTGTTTTTAAAATGGGGTCCAAGAGTAAACCTATGGACTTCAGTAAGGCCTTTGACAAGGTTCCTCATGGAAGGTTGGTTAAGAAGGTTCAATGGTTGGGTATTAATGGTGGAGTAGCGAAATGGATTCAACCGTGGGTGAATGGGAGATGCCAGAGAGTAATGGTGGATGGTTGTTTGTCAGGTTGGAGGCCAGTGACTAGTGGGGTGCCACAGGGATCTGTGTTGGGTCCACTGTTGTTTGTCATGTACATCAATGAACTGGATGATGGTGTGGTAAATTGGATTAGTAAGAATGCAGATGATACTACGATAGGAAAGGGGTTGTGGATAATGAAGTAGATTTTCAAAGTCTACAGAGCGATTTATGCCAGTTGGAAGAGTGGACTGAAAGTTGGCAGATGGAGTTTAATGCTGATAAGTGTTAGGTGCTACATTTTGGCAGGACAAATCAAAATAGGACGTACATGGTAAATGGTAGGGAATTGAAGAATGCAGGTGAACAGAGGGATCTGGGAATAACTGTGCACAGTTCCCTGAAAGTGCAATCTCATGTAGATAGGGTGGTAAAAAAAGCTTTTGGTGTGCTGGCCTTTATAAATCAGAGCATTGAGTATAGAAGTTGGGATGTAATGTTAAAATTGTACAAGGCATTAGTGAGACCAATTCTGGAGTATGGAGTGCAATTTTGGTAGCCTAATTATAGGAAGGATGTCAACAAAATAGAGAGAGTACAGAGGAGATTTACTAGAATGTTGCCTGGGTTTCAGCAACTAAGTTTTCAGAGAAAGGTTGAACAAGTTAGGGTTTTATTCTTTGGAGCGCAGAAGGTTAAGGGGGGATTTGATAGAGGTCTTTAAAATGATGAGAGGGATAGATAGAGTTGACGTGGATATGCTTTTCCCACTGAGAGGAGGGAAGGTGCAAACAAGGGGATATGACTTGAGAATTAAGGGACAGAAGTTTAGGGGTAACATGAGGGGGAACTTCTTTACTCAGATAGTGGTGGCTGTGTGGAATGAGCTTCCAGTGAAGGTGGTGGAGGCTGGTTCGTTTTTATCATTTAAAAATAAATTGGATAGTTATATGGATGAGAAAGAAATGGAGAGAGAGAGAGAGAGAGAGAGAGAGAGAGAGAGAGAGTCTGTGTCTTTCTCAGCTCCAGTGGCTGAGAGGTTTTAACCAGCCTTTCAAGGTTTTTTTGGACAAAGCAGTAGGAACAGAGGTAGAGGGGCTTCATAGTTTAACTTATTGTTGGACTGTTGAAACTTTCCTGTGCTTTACAAATACTTCCACAAGTGTGGAAAGCCCTGAGATTTCTCTACATTGTCGAGGGAGCGGCTGCCATTGGCGGACTGCCAAGAGTGCCTGGAGAGCGAGGGTATGAAGCTTTCGGTGTCTTTGTCGAGTTTTTGGCACTGATTATCTGCCCTAAAGTCATTTTGCACAGTGCGGCTGCCTGGTTTAATGTGAAGAAGGTGCTTTTGCGTTCGGCAAGACAAGGCAAGGTGTTCTCGGCGGTGGATGTCCAGGGGATCAATTACGAAGGCTATGAATGCCCTTCTTGGTAGGGGGGCTATTGTCTCTTCCTAGCTCGAGAGGGGAAAGGTTGAGATGATACTGAAGAACCGGGAGGATGTGGCCATAGCGGTGGAGAGCGGGATTTCAGTGGGGGGGGGGGGGGTGCAAATACAGGTGGACCCATGGGTGTCCAGGGTGAGACCGGTTCTCCTGCGGAGTTGCCCCACATGTATTCCGGATGCGACACTCATTCCACACCTGTCTCAGATTGGGGAGGTGCGGTCTAAGTGCTTTAGGCTCATGCACCCTGGGGGGGACCCGGAAGAAAAATGGATTCTTAGTTTCAAAAGGAGGGTGTTCGTGAAGGTGGGGGAGGGGGAAGGTGATGAGGGGAGTTTCGAGGTGGAGTGTAGGGGTCTCCCCAGAACCGTGCGTTGGAGTTGGGTAAAGGCACGGTGTCATGCGTGCGGTGGTTATGGACATCTCCGAAGGGAATGTCCTAATCAAGGGGTCGCTGCTAGAAATTCTCACGCAGCGGCCCAGGAATGCACTGCTGGCCCATCAGGGGTTGCTCGTCATGTCTCGGAGGGGCGGGGTGGAATCGCTGACCTGGCAGGGGCTGCCGACTCTGCCTCGGTGATCCGGGGCAGCGGGGATAGCCCTTCTGGGTCTGCAGTTTCAACCTTGGGGACCCAGGGCAGCAAGGGCCCCCGCCCCCTACATCCTGAACCTGAGGGGGTGGCTGAAGGTGAGGCACAGGGTGAGGGGGGAGAGAAATGGGAGCTGAAGAAGAAGAGGAAGATTAAGCAGAAAAATATCACCCAAGTGAGTCAAAAGCAGGCGGGTGTGCTACTGCCGAGTGCGGAGATCACCCAAGGGGCGCCTGTCAGCTCCGGGGGGGTCCAGAGTGAAACTGCCGTGGCCCAGCAAGGAGCTGAGGTGGCTCTGAAGGGGGTAGGGAAGGCAAAATGTGCGGGTGGTAAAGAGGCGGGGGGTAGTGTGGAGGAGGAAGGCCCTCTCCTTATGGAGGTTACCACACCGCCGCATGCTAGTGGGACAAAAAGGAGGATTGGGCCTGGTGAGGAAGAGCAGGGACGTGAGTCCAAAGTTAGGGGGGTGGAGTTTTCCAGATCTTCCACCACCGATGTGGTTGGAGGTCAGGAAATGACGTCGTCTGGGTTGGAGTTTGAGCATCCACCTCAGGGATCTCTCGAGGGCACCACAGGGTCAGGTGAGGGGGTAGACCCCTCTGGAGTTGTGTCCTCTGGGCGGGGGGATGTCCTTTTGTCTCAGGGGCCCTCCGAGGGGGGATCTCGTCGAGTGTTGATCTTGGCTCCCCTGGGGGTGTGTCTTCTGGGTCGGAGGAGGTCCCCTCGTTTCAGAGGCCTACTGAGGGTGTTAGCACGCAGGAGGGTGGGGTAAGCTCCCCTGGTAGTGCGGTCCCTGAGACGGGGGATGAGCAGAGTCAGCCCGAGGGGGGGGGGGGGGTCGGGGGAGTGGTGTTCCAATCAGTGCTCAATTTTAGAGCCAATGGTGGTTCTGAGGTGTATAATGTATTGCCGGCTGATTTAGCAGGGGAGGGGAAAAAATCTAGTGGAGAGCCTCTGGGTGTTGCCAGTGCAGGGGGTGCTTTCGGTGCTGTGGAGGTCGGAGTTACTTCAGGCAGCGACCTTCTTTCAGATTCTGGGGGTGCCAATTTACAACAAACCCTGGGGGTGCCTCTTATTTTCTCTTCCCCAGGCCCAGGTATAGAGGGTGAGGACAGAGCGCAGGAGCCCAGCCAGTCAGTGGGCTGCGTGATGCGGATAGGGGCTTCGGGACCCTTCCCCTGCATTGAACCTGGGGGTGGTGTCATGCCGGAGGAGAGGGAGAGTGATGGGGCCGTTTTGTGTGGAGGGGTTGGCGAAATTCCAGAGAGCTCTGGTTTTTCGAATTCTGAAAATGACCTTGGTGATGCTGAGCGTGTTGTGTCAGGTGCGAGTAACTTGGACGATAGCCCAGGAACCAAGGACGAGTCTCATGCAATTGTTATCTGTGAGGTGCGGGAGTTTCTAAAAACAAGCCATACCAAGAAGAAAAAGAATGACGCTGCTAAGAGACGGTGGGCTGATCTGTCGGCCTTAGTTAAAACTCTCGAGGCTATCCTTGCGACCAAGGATAGTGATCTTCCTGGCTCTGAGCAGTGCCAGTTTAGGGACTTTTTGGAGTTCCTAAAAAGAGAGAGGGCTACAGAGCCCAGGAGGAAAAGTATGAGGATTTCAATTTAATGTACCAGTGCATTCACGTTAGCTACCCTAAACTTAAACGGGAGTAGAGCGAGTTTTTGCAGGTTCCAGCTTTTATCGGTCCTTAGGGAGGGGAAATTTGCAGTGTGTTTTCTGCAGGAGACGCATACTGTTGTCAATGATGAACCCACTTGGAGGTTGGAGTGGGAAGGAGAGGTCTATATGAGTCATCTTAGCTCAAATTCGAGTGGGGTGGCCATTCTGTTGGCTCAGAATTTCCTGCCCAATATTATAAAAGTGCAAGAAGTTGTGCCAGGACGTTTGCTCCATCTGGCCGTGAGCCTGGATGGCATGCCGTTGCATTTCATTAACGTGTATGCACCCAGCTCCGGCACGATGCAGGCCGGCCTAATTCAGGAAGTGAATGCTCTGTTGAGCACTATTGATCGGGGAGAGTGTGTCTTCCTTGGGGGGGACTTTAACTGCACACTTGAGGTGCGAGATCGTTCTGGTACTCAGTGTGCTCCTGCTGTAGCAAAGAAGCTGAGAGGGTTGATTGATTCTTTTGAGTTGGTTGATGCGTGGCGGGACCTCAACCCAGACTCCACTGCTTTTTCGCGGAGGTCTGAGGGCGGTGGTTCCCGCATTGATCGAATATATATCTCCCGAGCATTTGTTTCCCGTGTCTCAGCGGCCTCAATGCAGATGGTGCCATGCTCGGAACACTGTCTGGTGCGTGTGGATTTTAATCCAGCACGCGTTCGGGCTGGGTCTGCGTACTGGCACTTTAATAACCGGCTGCTGGAGGATCGGTGTTTCCGGGTTCATTCACTCGGTTTTGGGTGCGGTGGAAAGAGAGGCAGAGATGCTTCTCTTCCCTAAGGCAGTGGTGGGATGTGGGGAAAGCTCACATCCGTATTTTTTGTAAGGAATACACGTGGGGGTCGACCGGGCGGCGGGACTCAGCGGTTGAGAAGCTTGAGAGGGAGCTGATGGACGCAGAGTCTCGCCTGGGTCAGGTTGGAGGTGACTCTTGCGAATGAGGTGTGTTTCATGAGAAGAAGGAAGCCTTGATGAACCTGCAACTTGAGCGGTCCCGAGGCGCTTACGTGAGGGCGCGGGTCCAGATGCTGCACGATCTGGATCGAGCTTCGCCTTTCCTTTTCTGTCTGGAGAAAGCGCGGGGAACCCGCAAACAGCTCGTGCAACTGCTCGCAGATGATGGCTCCTCTGTCACAGATCCGGAGAGGATTAGTGCATTGGTCAGGTCCTTTTATGGTTCCCTGTTCTCCGCAGGTGGAGTCAGCGGGGAAGCTCAGCAGGACCTATGGGAGAGTCTACCGGTTATAGACAGGGAGGTGGCCGATCTTCTTGATGGCCCTTTATCTTTGGAGGAGTTGACTCGTGCACTGCATCAGCTCAGGAGGGGTAAGTCCCTCGGGCTGGGTGGGCTGACGGCAGGGTTTGTAAGAGCCTTCTGGGGTATCCTGGGGGGTGTTTACATGTTAGTTCTGGGTGAGAGCCTGGCGACAGGGGAGATGCCCCTCTCGTGGCGTCGAGCAGTGGTTGTCCTGCTGCCCAAGAAGGGGGATCTCCGCCTGCTGAAAAACTGGCGCCCGGTCTCTCTCCTATGCACAGAGTATAAAGTATTTGCACGGGCGAAGGCAAATCGCCTGGGCTCTGTGCTGTCTCAGCTGATTTACCATAACCCGTCCTACACAGTCCCTGGTCGGTCCATTCAGGATAACATCCACCTGGTTAGGGACCTGATTTATCTAGCACAGGGAACTGGTCAGTCAGCTGCGTTTCTGGCTCTTGATCAGGAGAAGGCTTTTGATAGGGTAGAGCATGAATACCTGTTCGTAACGTTGCAAGCGTTTGGATTTGGACCGCATTTTGTGGCCCGGGTCCGCCTCTTGTATGCTGCAGCGGAGTGCCTTGTGAAGGTGAATGGTGCGTTGTTGGTTCCCTTTCATTTTGGGAGGGGGGTCCGTCAGGGGTGCCCCATGTCAGGTCAGTTGTACTCGGTCTGTGTGGAGACATTCCTGTGTCTTCTTCGGAGGAGGTTGACAGGCCTGGCCCTACCGGGCCCAGGGGTGGAGTTGGTTCTTTCGGCCTATGCCGATGATGTACTCCTTATGTTCACTGATCCTGGTGACCTGCGGAGGATGCGTGATTGCCAGAAGATTTTCTCGGCTGCATCTTCTGCCAGGATTAATTGGAGCAAGTGCTTTGGCCTTTTAGTGGGTCAGTGGCAGGTGGACTCCCTGCCAGAGGAGATGGCAATGTTTGCATGGAGCACCACGCACCTCCTCTATCTGGGGGTGTACCTGAGTCCCACTGAGGATGCTTGGCCGGCAAATTGGCAGGAGTTGGAGACGAAAGTGGTTGCCAGGCTGGAGCGCTGGTCAGGCCTGCTTGGAGTTCTTTCTTTTCAGGGGAGGGTGTTGGTCATAAACCAGCTGGTGGCCTCCATGTTATGGTACCGGCTGGCTACTCTTGTCCCACCTCCCACTTTTGTAAATGCTTTACAGAAGAAGCTGGTGGACTTCTTTTGGGGAAATAGGAAGCACTGGGTTTCCGCAGCGGTCCTGAGTCTTCCGTTAGAGGAGGGCAGCCAGTCCTTGGTCTGCGTGCGTACCCAGGTGGCGGCTCTCCGCCTCAGGACTCTGAGGAGGTATATGTATATAGAGAACCCCCCCAGATGGCACGTTTTGGCCACGTATTTTTTCCGACGGGGTCGTTGTCTAAGGGGGGTCTCGCGGCTCCTGGTGGCGGGCATCAGTCGACCCGCCCTAAGGGGCTTGCCTGTTTTCTACCGGGATGTGTTAAGAGTGAGGAATCTGGTTGTTTTCAGCCAGCGTGTTGCTCCACGAGGGGAGGGGGATGTTGCGGCTGCGGGAGTGGCCGGTCCTCAACAAATCATGGCGGGTGTCGAGGAGAGGCGTGCGCCTAGAGTGGTTTTAAATGAGCTCTTACCCGCTCCGTCAGATCTGCTCATTGGGCCTCGGTTCCGGTATATATCTCGGGCACCGGTTCCACACAACCTTCCCCGCCTTTCGGAGATGACTAGCGTGCCGTTTCGTGACGCGAAGAGACGCTCGCTGTATAGAATGTTCCTGCACATTCTGCACCTCCTTGCCTTCGTCTCCCGTCCCGACACACCATGGCGGACGGTGTTACCACCTGAAGGCGGGGAAGGTCCCCAGTGGGGGTCCCTCTACAAGGGAGTTGTCCCCCTTTACGTGGGGGACCTGGGGTGGAGAGTGCTGCACAGAGCGGTGGCGTGTAACAAACTTTTGAGTCGGTTCACGGACTCGTCCGCTGCCTGTATTTTTTGTGGCGAGGAAGAGACCGTGTTCCACATTTATATGGAGTGTGAGAGGCTACTGCCCCTGTATCAATATCTGAAGGGGTTGTTCCTAAAGTTCTGGTTACATTTTAGTCCTACGATTCTTGTGTTTGGACACAAGGCAGGGCGTGGGGAGAACCAATTGGGGGGGTGGGACCTACCTGTCGGTCTACTCCTGGGCCTGGCCAAGATGGCCATACGCGGGTCCAGGCAGCAGGCGATGGATGGTCAGGCAAGAGTCGGCTGCTTGCCACTCTTTCGGGCCTAAGTCCGTGCTCGTGTGTCCCTGGAGAGGGAACATGCGGCGTTCACGGGGACTTTGGAGGTATTCCGTGGGCGCTGGTCACCGCGTGGGGTCGAGAGTATTGTGAATAATTATTGTAACGTTGTACTATAATGACACGATATAATGTAAGTTCGTTTTGTGTATGACTTGATCTGTTGTATTATTTGATGTGTTGAATAAAGTCTTTGAAAAAGAACAAAATAAAAAAATAAAAAAAGAGAGAGAGAGAGAGAGAGAGAGAGAGAGAGAGAGAGAAAGTGTTTCAATGTCTCTGTTCTAAATGGCTTACCCCTCAGTCTTAAACTGTGTGGCACCCGGTTCTGGACTAACCCAACATCGGGAACATGTTTCCTGCCTCTAGCGTGTCCAAACCCTTAACAATCCTATATGGTTCAATAAGATCCCATCTCATCCTTCTAAACTCCAGAGTGTACAAGCCCAGTCGCATATGACAGTCCCCCACATCCCGGGAATTAACCTGGTGAACCTACGCTGCTCTCCCTCTATAGCAATAATGTCCTTCCTCAAATTAGGTGACCAAAACTGCACACAATACTCCAGTTGTGGTCTCATTAGGAATCTGAATTCAGAGCCTTGCGGAATGTGTAGAGCCGATGGATCTAGGAGTGCGGGTACGAGTTGGGCCGAAGGGCCTCTTTCCAACACTGTATCACTCCAGGACTATGACAAAGTGCTTGAGTAACTCAGCGGGTCAGGCAGCATCTGTGGAGAAGATAGACACAAAGTGCTGGAGTAACTCAGCAGGTCAGGCAGCATCTGTGGAGAGAGGAATGGGTGAAATTTCGGGTCGACACCCTTCTTCGGTTTAGTTCTGTTTAGAGATGCAGCGAGGAAACAACAAGCCGTTCGGCCCATGGTGTCTGCGCTGACCAGCGATCACCCCGTACACCAGCACTATCCCACGCACATTGGGGACAATTTAGCTATTTTGTGGAGGCCGATTAATTTACAACTGTACCGCTGCGCCAGTGTGCAGCGCAGAATTATATAACGGTTTCCTCCGTCATAAATGCACCCAATATGTGCTAGTAATGTCCTGTTTGCCAGCTTGTTGATCCTCTGTGTTCCCCTCCTGCAGGGTTTAGGAGCCGTTGCTGTGGATGGAGAGACGGGAACGTGAGCGGCCATTGAGGGTGGCCAGGGTGCCGGTGAGCCCCCCATCTGCTCGGTGTGCGGGGCGGGCTTCAAGGGCTGATCTTCGATGGAGGACCACATGACGGGGCACAACAAGGAGAAGCGTTATGAGTGCGACGTATGTGGCAAGGCCTGGCAGTACCCGAGCCGGCTGGAGACCCACCGGCGGGTGCATACGATAGAACGCCCCTTCAACAGCATAGAGTGCGGCAAGAGCTTCAAGAGGGCGGATGTGCTGAAGGCCCACCGGCGGGTGCACACAGGCGAGAAGCCCTATGGCTGCTCCACATGTGGTGAGAGCTTTACCCAGTTGTCAAGGCTGCGGGAACACCAGCGGGTGCACAGCAGTGAGCGGCCCTTCACCTGCTCTGACTGCGGCAAAGGCTTCAAGTCGTCCAAGGAACTGAAGGTGCACAGGCGCGAGCACACCGGGGTACGCCCCTACACATGCAGCGACTGCGGCAAGGGCTTCACCAAGTCCAGCGGCCTGCTGGTGCACCAGCGCACCCACACCGGCGAGCGCCCCTACAAATGTGCCCAGTGCGGCAAGGGCTTCACCCAATCCGGCAACCTGGTGCTGCATCAGCGCACCCATACCGGCGAGCACCCCTTCACCTGTGCGCAGTGTGGCAAAGGCTTCACCCACTCCAGCAACTTGCTGAGCCACCAGCGCACCCACACCGGGGAGCGCCCCTTCACCTGCGCCCAGTGCGGCAAGGGCTTCACCCACTCCAGCAACTTGCTGAGGCACCAGCACACCCACACCGGGGAGCACCCCTTCACTTGCGCCCAGTGCGACAAGGGCTTCACATGCTCAGACCGCCTGCTGGCTCACCAGCGCACCCACACCGGCGAGCGTCCCTTCACCTGCGCCCAGTGCGGCAAGAGCTTCACCCAGTCCAGGAGCCTGCAGCAGCACCAGCGCACCCACACCGGCGAGCGCCCCTACACCTGCGCCCAGTGCGGCAAGGGCTTAACCCGCTCCACCTACCTATTGTCCCACCAGCGGGTGCATGCCGGAGACCGTCCCGTCCCCAGCCCGGTGTGTGGAGAGCGCTTTGCCATGGCCTCCCACGCTCTCCCTCACCAGCACGTGCACACCAGTGGCCCGCCCTACGACTGCCCGTACTGTGGTGAGGAGTTTGACAGCTCGCGGGGGTTGCGGCAGCACCGGCGGACCCACGTCGGCGAGCAGCTGCTCCCACTGTGACAAGAGAGCATGGGGGCTGCGGGAGCACCAACGGATACACACCGGAGAGAGACCCTTTGTGTGCGCTGTGTGGCGAGGGTTTCACCCACCTTGACCACCCGCTGGACCACTGACGAGTTCACACTGGCCAGCGCCCTTTCATCTACCCTCTCTGCAGCAAGGCCTTTGCCCGCTCCTCCAGCCTGCTGGCACACCGCCACGTGGATAGATAGGCGCTGTTTAAGTAGACACATAAGGCGGGAAGAAATGGATATCGTTTCAGGGTCGATAACCCATCTTCAGTGTCAACCCGATATGTTACCCATTCCTTGTCTCCAGAGATGCTGCCTGTTCTGCTGAGTTACTCCTGTACTCTGTGAATGTCACTGATCCATGTTCTCCACAGATGCTGCCTGACCCGCTGAGTTTCTCCAGCACTTTGTGTTAGTTATAAAGTGATACAGTGTGGAAACAGGCCCTTCGGCCCAACTTGCCCACGTTGACCAACATGTCCCAGTTACAGTAGTCCCACCTGCCTGTGTTTGGTCCATATCCCTCCAAACTTGGCCTATCTATGTAACTGTCTGTTTCATGGGATAGTCACAGCCTCAACTACCTCCTCTGACCGTTTGTTCCATACTCCCACCACCCTCTGTTTGAAAAAGTTACCCCTCAGTTTCCTTTTAAATCTTTTCCCCTTCACCTTGAACCCATGTCCTCTGGTCCTCGATTCCCCCAGTCTGGGCAAGTGATTCTGTGCATCTAACTAAATTGTGCTCTATGCAAGATTCCAGAATCTGCAGTTTCTTGTGTCTCCCTCACCTGTATCCACCTATCACTTCTGAAGAAGGGACTCAGCCTGAAACTTCTCCCATTCCTTTTCTCTAGAGATGCTGCCTGTCCCGCTGTTACTCCAGCATTCTGTATCCACCTATCACATGCCAGGCTTTGTCCAGCCAACTCGCTTTTCCAGCTTCCTCCCCCCCACCCTCTCCACTGAGTCTGAAGAAGGGTCCTGACTCAAAACGTCGTCTGTCCATTCCCTCTAAAGCCGTGGAGGGACTCAGTTGGTCAGGCGGCATCTGTAGAGGGAAGGCAATCTAAGGCGACCACTCCCACCTCTCCCTTTCTCCACCCCCCACAACAAGCAGTCTGAAGAAGGGTCCTGACCTAGAATGTTGCCTGTCCATGCTCTCCAGACGTGCAAGTTACTCCAGGAGGTTGTGTCTCTTTTTGTAAACCAGCATCTCCTGTTCCTGTATCTAGACTAGGCGTACATTTCACCCTTCACTTGCGCTCAGTCCGCCAAGGCCTGTTGGATCTCCCGGTGGCCAACCATTTTAACTCCCCTTCCCACTCCCACACTGATCTTTCTGTCCTGGGCCTCCTCCATTGCCAGAGTGAGGTGACACACAGACTGGAGGGACAGCACCTCACAGCTTACAGCCCAATGACATGAACACAGAATTCTCCAATTTGAGGAGACTCTCCCCTCATCCAAATGAAATCCTGGAGCCTGTCCCGACCCCAACTCTTTTTTCCTGCTCCCCCCCGACTCCATGAGTCCATAGAAAGGTCCAGACCCGACACGTTGCCTGGCCATTCCCATCCAAAGTGCCGGTAGAACTCAGCAGGACACCCATCCGTGGTGGGAAACGGATGGAGAAGTGTTCCTAATACAAACCCTCCTTAGCCCTGTCGAGGAGCAGACAAGCAACAGTACCAGCATCTTCTCATTCATACTGTACCCAAGTGAAAATGCAAAAGTGAGCCAAGCTGCACACAGCCGACTGCTCACAGTACCAGCTGGCTGCCACTGGCCCAAACACTTAAAAGCATTTTAAAGTGTGTTTTTTTTTAAATAAAGTCTTAACGTATTTGTGCCTTGCCTAACAAACAAAGCAAGTTTTTCCTGACCTGACTGTGTTCTTCAGAATTCTTCAGAATTCATGTTGTGTTATCAATAATGAAAGAAAATGCCAGCCTTCTCAGGAAATGATGATGATGGCGGGACTGACATATGTTGAAAGAATAGGTCGACTGGGTTTGTATTCACTGGAATTCAGAACGATGTGGAAATCGTATAGAATCGTATAAAATGAGTGAGAGATTGGACAGGGTAGATGCAGGAAACATGTTCCCCATGTTAGGGGAATACAGAACTGTTATCTATTTCTTTAGAAAAGATTTATCATTTTTAAATAGCCTAAGTCTCCAAATAACATTCACACAAGAATTCACAATATAGCATGATTTTTAAATCTCATTGTCGTGGATTTATGGGCCAAATAGAAGGAATTTAGTGTTTGATTCCTGTAAATGAATGGCCATTATTTTGGTGACTGGCTATTTTACCCCCACTTGCCTTTATCTAAGCAGGTTCATTGCACGACACTGAACAGGCAGACTTGCTTTCTCATTGGTCAGCTCCTGTACAAGCTGCTCTGGGAATCCACGAGGGATGGAGACAGGCAGACACTCCACAAACTCCTCGTCCACTTGGCCTTGTTCTCCTGTCCCACCCTGCTCCTTCCGCCCCGCTCTTAACGTCACCGCTCGCGGCGGGGCAGCGACGTCATTTCCGGGCTGGTGCCCCTCTATCCCCCCGGGCCCCACAACTGTATTACACTCGCTCCCGGGCCCCACAACTGTATTACACTCGCTCCCGGGCCCCACAACTGTAATACACTCGCTCCCGGGCCCCGCAACTGTATTACACTCGGTCCCGGGCCCCACACAACTGTATTACACTCGCTCCCGGGCCCCACAACTGTAATACACTCGCTCCCGGGCCCCGCAACTGTATTATACTCGCTCCCGGGCCCCACAACTGTAATACACTCGCTCCCGGGCCCCACAACTGTAATACACTCGCTCCCGGGCCCCGCAAGTGTATTACACTCGCTCCCGGGCCGCTCCAGCTTTCGACGCCCCGCCGAGAAAACTCTCCAGCCGGTTAACCTCCCGCCTCCTCCTCTCTTCCCCCCTTCCACCCCCTCACCCTCCCCCCCACTAACTCACCAACCGTTGATCGCCGCCGTTAACCGCTCCGGAGCTGGGACACCTGGAAAGCGACGGTAAAGGGGTAAAAAGCATGAATTTAAAGCAGCTGCATTTGATTGACACCGTGTGGTCGACCCGTTCTCCCGCCTCCACCCGGGATCCGAGCGCGTGTGTGTGTGGGCGGGGCCAGAGCGCGTGTGCGTGTGTGGGCGGGGCCAGAGCGCGTGTGTGGGCGGGGCCAGAGCGCGGGGGCGGCGCCGCTTGAAACGGCCGCAGGTAACGGCGCGACGCCCAGTGACGTCACCGCCCCCCCCCACCAACTGTCAACGCTCCCGCGCTCCCTCAGCCGTTGACGCCCGTTATTTCCCGTCCTCCCGCTCGCGTTTCCAGAACGTTCTTCCCCAACGGCCGTTCATTCGGACTTCGCTTCTCCACAACGATCACCTCCCTCCAGCAGCCACAGCCGTCGCCTCACCTGGAGCCTGGACTCTGCACTGGGCCTGAAGCCTCCACGCTGCTCACTCCCACTCTCCTGGGTTTCACTGCGCTGGTTCCTAGTGTTAGTCTGTCCAGCCTTGTTAACCCCAGTGGCTGGTCCACTGAGTCTTCCCCATCCCCCTCTAACTATGTCACCCCTGCATTTACCCACCCACACTGCAGCCCTCTCACCCACTGACCACCCCCCACCCACACATCGCCTCGCCCCCAGTCCACCCACCTGCCTTCCGCCGGCCCCAATCCCCATCCCTGCCGGGTGTTCACCATCCCCCCGACCTCCCCCACACCGAACGGTCTGTCCTCAGCAGAGGTCTTACCTTTGTCCCCCTCCGTCCTCACCTCAATGTAGCAATGTTACAACATTTGGGGATTTTAAAAATCAAGTCTGTAATTTATCCCATCAGATAAAACATAAAAAGAAGTTTAATTTGTCACCTAATTCACTTTCATATATTTAAGTATTATAAAAGTTATGGCAATTTTCATACTCAGAAATTAGCATCTTGTACCCTATTGCTTTTCCATTGGCTTAACACCAAAGCTGTGATCGAGGACGGTCAAAAGCCCATAACTTTCTTAAAAATTAAGAGAACTAAACGAAATGTTGTTATTATTGATTGAAACATTCTGAAACAATGCATTTCGTTGTCTCTATACTGTACACTGACAATGACAATTAAAATTGAATCTGAATCTGAAATATGAAACAATCTTACTTGGATGACCTGAAATTAAAGCATATAATTAGTTAGCTACCCACTTGTAGCCAATTACATAATTCAATTACTAGATCTAAACATCTATCCATTTCTTAAGAAAAGATCAACATTTTTAAATAGCCTAAGTGTCCAAATAACATTCACACAAGAATTCACTTTGGCACCTTCGAGAGGGTGGCGGGTTTAAAATGTCGTTTCCTCCAGGCTGTTTAAATTGATGTTCATCAGCCTGTTTAAATGCTCAAGAAAAATCGCCCCGACTGCCGTTCTCTGCACTTATTTTTAAACTAAGTTGGATAATTTAAGTGTTAAGAGTAAATTAAAAATCATCTTCTAAAGCCGTGAACGCCGACAACAGGACGGACCTCATGTAGGGGACAAGGCAAGGTAGGCTGTTTATTTTTATATTAAAAAGTGCTGGAGTAACTCAGCGGGTCAGGCATCATCTGTGGAGAACATGGATAGGTGACGTTTCACAGAGTGCTGGAGTAACTCAGCGGGTCAGGCATCATCTGTGGAGAACGTGGATAGGTGGCGTTTCACAGAGTGCTGGAGTAACTCAGCGGGTCAGGCAGCATCACTGGTTAATGTGAATAGATGATGTTTCAGGTCTGAAGAGGGGTCAGGACCGAAAAAAAACGCCCCTATCCATGTTATCCACAGACAGACACAAAATGCTGGAGTAACTCAGTGGGATAGGCAGCATCTCTGGAGTGAAGGAACCTTCTTCAGACTGAGAGTCACAGGAGAGTGAGACACAGAGATAAGAAAGTGTAAGGTGTTACTCCAGCACTCTGTATAATATGAATAGTGTCAGGTTGGGAAAATGGGAAGTATAACGAGATCTGTGTCCTGGTACATCAGTCACTGAAAGTAAGCATGCAGGTACAGCAGGCAGTGAAGAAAGCCAATTCTTCATAGGCCTTCATAGGGCGAGGAGTTGAGTTTAGGCGCAAGGAGGACCTACTGCAGTTTTACAGGGCCCCAGTGGCACCACAAGTGGAGAATTATGTGCAGTTTTGGTCCCAAAATTTGAGGAAGGATATTCCTGCTATTGAGGGAGCCCAGAGTAGGTTCACAAGGTTAATTCCTGAGATGTTGGCGGGACTGACATATGTTGAAAGAATGGGTCGACTGGGTTTGTATTCACTGGAATTCAGAAGGATGAGCGGGTATCTTATAGAATTGTATAAATATTAGTGAGGCATTGGACAGGGTAGATGCAGGAAACATGTTCCCCATGTTGGGGCAGTCCAGAACTGTTAAGGTACATTTCTTGAAACAGACAACTCACAATAAGTTAGATCAACCAACACAAGCTTTACTGATCATTTAGCCGGCGAGAGTGGCAGGGGATATAAAATCAAGTATGCAACACACACTTAACCCTCCTGGGCTATCACTCTAATGAACAAAGCCATACAGCATCTTTTGTTAGTATTTTGGAAACATAGTCACATGTTTATACAGAGTTGGAGCAATGACGTCTAACACATCAATCACAGAGTATACCCATTCAAAGCTTTCTCGTCACTAACACAATACTTCTCATGCTATGGTTATATCGATCACAAACTTTAGTTACAAACCCACAAACAACAGGAACTTAGTCAAAGGGTGCTGGAGTAACTCAGCGGGTCAGGCAGCATCTGTGCAGAACATGGATAGGTGACATTTCGGGTCGGGGACCTTTCTTCAGACTGACACTATGTTGACAGATGAGTGAAGTAAGTGCTAGAGGCAAGGGAAAATAAGGAGATAAGAGGATGTGAGATATGGAGAGAGGAATATATATATATGCAGCTTTATGGGACATTGGTCAGGTAGCATTTGGAGTATTGCATACAGTTCTGGTCACTCCATTACAGGACTGATGTGGAGGCTTTGGGGAAGCTGCAGCGATGGTTAACCAGAATGGTTTAAAAACAAGGAACTGCAGATGCTGGTTTACATAAAAGGACACAAAACGCTGGAGGAACTCAGCGGGAGTGGCAGCATATATGGAGAGAAGGATGGGTGACATTTCGGGTCAAGACAGAGGAGGGTCACGACCAGAAACGTTACCCAATCCTTCCAGCATTTTGTGTTTACCTAAACAGCGCCTATCTATCCACATGGTGGTGTGCCAGCAGGCGGGAGGAGCGGGCAAAGGCCTTGCCACAGAGCGGGCAGGTGAAGGGGCGCTGGCCGGTGTGGATTCGCCGGTGCTCCAGCAGGTGGTCAAGGCGGGTGAAGCCCTTACCACAGGACGGGCAGGGGAAGGGACGCTCACCACTGTGGGTACGCCGGTGCTGCCACAGGCCTGGACATGCGGGTGAAACCCTTGCCACACTCAGCGCACACAAAGGGTCTCTCTCCAGTGTGTATCCGCTGCTGCTCCCGCAGTGCCCGTGCTCTCTTGTCACAGTGGGAGCAGCTGCTCGCCGGCGTGGGTCCGCCAGTGCTGCCGCAACCCCCGCGAGCTGTCAAACTCCTCGCCGCAGTACGGGCAGGCGTAGGGCTGGCCACTGGTGTGCACGTGCTGGTGAGACAGGGCGTGGGAGGCCATGGCAAAGCGCTCTCCACACACCGGGCTGGGGACGGGACGGTCGTCGGCGTGCACCCGCTGGTGGGACAGCAGCCGGGTGGAGTTGGTGAAGCCCTTGCCGCACTGGGCGCCGGTGTAGGGGCGCTCGCCAGTGTGGGTGCGCTTGTGCATCAGCAGGTTGGAGGAGCAGGTGAAGCCCTTGCCGCACTGGGCACAGGTGTAGGGGCGCTCGCCGGTGTGGGTGCGCTGGTGTTGCTGCAGGCTGCTGGAGTTGGTGAAGCCCTTGCCGCACTGGGCGCAGGTGTAGGGGCGCATGCCGGTGTGGGTGCTGCGCTGGTGAACCAGCAGGCTGCTGGAGTTGGTGAAGCCCTTGCCGCATTGGGCACAGGTGTAGGGGCGCTCGCCGGTGTGGGTGCGCTGGTGTCTCAGCAGGTTGCTGGACTTGGTGAAGCTTTTGCCACAGTCGGTGCAGGTGTAGGGCTTCTCGCCCGTGTGCACCCGCCGGTGGGTCTCCAGGACCATCGCCGTCTTGAAGCTCTTGCCGCAGTCCGAGCAGTCGAAGGAGCGTTCTCCCGTGTGCACCCGCCGGTGGATCTCCAGCTCGCTCGGGTACTGCCAGGCCTTGCCATACACGTCGCACGCATAACGCTTCCTCTTGTTGTGCCCCATCATGTGGTCCTCCTTTGAAGCTCAGCCCGCACACCGAGTAGATGGGGGGGCTCACCCTCAATGGCAACTCACGTCCCCATCTCTCCGCCCACAGCAAAGGCTCCTAAACCCTACAGGAGGGGAACAAGTTGGCAAACAGAACATTACTAACGCATGCTTGACGAGAGGGGAAGTGGGTGAGGGGGGAAGTGGGGAGGGTGGTGTGGGGTGGTGGTGAGGAAGGATGGGGAGGGGGAGGGGGTGTGTTGCTCCAACATGCTGGCCCACACCGGCGAGCGGCTGCTGCCACTGCGGCAAGGGGGCTGCAGGAGCACCAGCTGGTATACACCGGAGAGAGACCCTTTGTGTGCACTGAGTGTGGCAAGCATTTCACCCGCATGTCCAGCCTGTGGCTTCACCTGCGTTGACGACCTGCTGGAGCACCGGTGAGTCCACACCAGCCAGCGCCCTTTCACCTGTGCGATCTGTGGCAGCGCCTTTGCCCACCCCTCCGGCCTGCTGTCACAACCTTCTTCAGTCTCGACTCGAAACGTCACCCATTCCTTCTCTCCAGATATGCTGCTTGTCCTGCTGTGTTACTCCAGCATTTGTTGTCCTTTTTGTAAACCAGATTCTGCAGTTCCTTGTTTTTAAACCATCTCTGCACCTTCCCCAAAGCCTCCACATCAGTCCTGTAATGGAGTGACCAGAACTGTGTGCAATACTCCAAATACTTCACTCATCTGCCGTCACCCCCACATCTGTTAACATGGTGTCAGTCTGAAGAAGGGTCCCAACCAGAAACGTCACCTAACCATGTTCTCCACAGATGCTGTCTGATCCGCCGAGTTACTGCAGCAATTGGTGTTAGAGGCACAGAGTGATACAGTGTGGATACAGGCCCTTCGACCCAACTTGACCACATTGACCAACAGGTACCAGCCACACTAGTCCCACCTGCCTGCGTTTGGTCCATATCCCTCCAAACATGTCCGACCCATGGACCTGTTTAACTGTTTCTTAAACATTGGGATAGTCCCAGCCTCAACTACCTCGTCCGGCAGCTTCCCCCCATATCCCTTGTTTCTGTTAGCCCTAAGAGCTAAATCTAACTCTCTCTTGAAAACATCCAATGAATTGGCCTCTACTACCTTCTGTGGCAGACAATTCCACAGATTCACAACGTCTCTGGGTGAAAAAGGTTTTCCCCCATCTCAGTCCTAAATGGGTTACCCCTTATTCTTAAACTGGGGCCCATGGTTCTGGACTCCCATGGTTCTGGATAGGAAAAAGCATACTGGTTTTGTAAATGGTTTTTGGAAGTAGATTTCATTCAGATTTTGCAATATAATTGTGAATAAGGAACAATTCTTTATGAAATATTTCCCATTAGGCATATAATCATTTAATGAACATTGGGGACTGGGAGGGGCCTCACAAGCCTAGAGCCTCCCTCTCAAATAATAGATTAAAACTGATGGTATTATGTAGCATTGTTACAAAATTTCGAGATTTAAAAAATCAAGTCTGCACTTTCTCCCATCAGATAAAACATAAAAAGAAGTTTAATTTGACACCTAAATCACTTTCATATTAAAAAGGTTATGACCATTTTCATACTCAGAAATTAGCATCTTGTTCCCCATTGCTTTTCCATTGACTTAACACAAAAGCTGTGATCGAGGACAGTCAAAAGCCTATCTTACTTAAAAATTAAGAGAACTGAATGAAATTTTCAGTTATTATAGATTGAAGCATTCTGAAACAAATATGAAACAATCTTACTTGGATGACCTGAAATTATAGCATATAATTAGTTAGTTACCCAACTGTAGCTATTTACAAAATTCAATTACTAGATCTAAACACCTATCCATTTCTTAAGAAAATATTAACATTTTTTAAATCTCTCTCCCTCACTCTCCCCCTCTTTCTCCCCCCCCCCTATCATTCTCTCTCTTTCTCCCCCTCTCTTTCTCTCTCTCCCTCCCTCTATCTCTCTTTTTTATAGTAACATAGAAAATAGGTGCAAGAGTAGGCCATTCGGCTGATCATCCAACTCAATATCCTGTACCTGCCTTCTCTCCATACCCCCTGATCCCTTTAGCCAAAAGGGCCACATCTAACTCCCTCTTAAATATAGCCAACAAACTGGCCTCAACTATCTTCTGTTGCAGAGAATTCCAGAGATTCACCACTCTCTGTGTGAAAAATGTTTTCCTCGTCTCGGTCCTAAAAGATTTCCCCCTTATCCTTAAACTGTGACCCCTTGTTCTGGACTTCCCCAACATCAGAAACAATCTTCCTGCATCTAGACTCTCCAACCCCTTAAGAATTTTGTAACTTTCTATAAGATCCCCCCTCAATCTTCTAAATTCTAGCGAGTACAAACCGAGTCTATCCAGTCTTTCTTCATATGAAAGTCCTGATATCCCAGGAATCAGTCTGGTGAACCTTCTCTGTACTCCCTCTATGGAAAGAATGTCTTTCCTCAGATTCGGTGACCAAAACTGTACGCAATACTCCAGGTGTGATCTCACCAAGACCCTGTACAACTGCAGTAGAACCTCCCTGCTCCTATACTCAAATCCTTTTGCTATGATTGCTAACATACCATTCGCCTTCTTCACTGCCGTCTGCACCTGCATGCCTACTTTTAATGGCTGGTGTACCATGACACCCAGGTCTTGTTGCATCTCCCCCTTTCCTAATCAGCCATCATTCAGATATTAGCCTACTTTCCTGTTTTTGCCACCAAAGTGGATAACCTCACATTTATCCACAGTTAGATGTGGCTCTTGTGGCTAAAGGGATTTATGGAGAGAAGGCAGTTACAGGATACTGAGTTGGATGAATGGTGGTGCAGGCTCGAAGGGTCGAATGGCCTACTCCTGCACCTATTTTCTATGTTTCTATGGCCCTCTCTTGTCTCTCTCTCTCTCTCTGCAACTGGCTCACTTTCTTCCTTTCTCTATCTTACTGTTTCTCTCTCTGTCTCTCCCTCCCAGTCTCTCATTCTGTCTCTATCCATCTGTCTCTCTCACTGTCTCTCTCCCTGTCCCCCTCTCTCTCTCTCCATCTCTCTCTTCTTTCTTTCTCCCTGTCTTCCTCTCTCTCTCTATCTCTTGCTCTGTCCCTCCCTCTCTGCATCTCTCTTCTCTCACTCTCTGTCTCTTTCCCATCTGCCTACCTCTCCCTACGTATCTCGCTGTTTTTATCTCTCTCTATCGGTCTCTGCATCTCTCTCTCTCTCTCTCTCTCTCTCTCTCTCTCTCTCTCTCTCTCTCTCTCTCCCACTGTGTCTCTCTGTCTCTCTCGCTTAATTTTCAATTTTTAAATTCAAAAACTTTATTGGCATGATAAAAAATACTTTGTTATATTGCGAAAGTATATAACATGACATACATATTTAAAGCATCAGTATAAATACAAGTCTACAGTGCATGGATAGATATATCCCTGTACATAAACTCACAATAGGCCTATAGTCCTTTATTGAAGCTACACGTTCTTGCAGCTGCAGCAGTACAACACAAAAGCAAGTTTAGCAATTCAATATTCATTTCTTAGTGTCAGTTAATGTCAATTAATGTGTGCGTACATATGTGCATGTTGGTCATTCACCATCTCTCTGGTTGTGGCATGCTGTTACGTATTGTGCCTTATTTCCTTCGCCAATTATTATTCTTAGTTTTGATGTATCATCTAGTTCGTTAAAGTCAAGGGTTGCCACACTGAGTTTGTCAAAGTATGCTTTCCTTGTTCTGTCAAATTGTTTGCATTTTAGGAGGAAGTGCACCTCTGTTTCAACCTCATCTGTCAAACAGTGGCCCCATATTCTGTTTTCTCTTGGTTGCCAGAATCTCTTCTGTCTTCCTGTCTCTCTCTTCCCCCCTCCCTCTGTCTCTCTCTCTCACTCTCTCTATCTCTCTTTCTCTCTGTCTCACCCTCTCTCTCTCTCTGTCTCCCTCCTCTCTCTAACTGTCTCTCATTCTTTCTATCTCTCTCTCTCTCTCTGTCTCTCACTGTCTCTGTCTGTCTGTCTCTCTGTCTCTCCAACTCTCTCTCTCCCTGGCTGTCTCTCTCTCGCATACTCATAGATACATAGAAAATAGGTGCAGGAGTAGAGGCCATTCGGCCCTTCGAGCCTGCACCGCCATTCAACATGATCATGGCTGATCATCCAACTCAGTATCCCGTACCTGCCTTCTCTCCATACCCCCTGATCCCTTTAGCCACAAGGGCCACATCTAACTCCCTCTTAAATAAAGCCAATGAACTGGCCTCAACTACCCTCTGTGGCAGAGAGATCCACAGATTCACTAATCTCTGTGTGAAAAATGTTTTTCTCATCTCGGTCTTAAAGGATTTACCCTCTATCCTTAAGCTGTGACCCCTTGTCCTGGACTTCCCCGTCTCTCTCTGTGTCACTCCCTCTCTCTCCCTCAGTCTCTCCCTCTCTCGCTTCCTCTCTCTCTCTCTCCCTCTCTCTGTATCTCTCTATGTCTCTCTCTCCATTTCTCTCTGTATTTCTCTCTGCCTTTCTATCTCTCACTCTGTGTCTCTCTCTCTCCCATCTGTCTGTCTCTCACCCCCTCTCTCTGTGTCTATATATCTCCCCCTCTCTCCCACTGTCACTCTCTCTGTCTCTCACTCAGTCTCCCTCTCTCGCTGTCTCTCCCTCTGTTTCTCACCATCTCTCTCTGTCTCCCTCTATGTTTCTCTCTGTCTGTTTCTCTGTCTTTCTTTCTCTCTCTCTGCATCTCTCTCTATTTTACGCTATCCCTCTCTATCTCTCTCTGTTTTTCTCTGTCACTGTCCCTCTCACTGACACTCTCTCTTTCATAGAAACATAGAAATTAGATGCAGGAGTAGGCCATTCGGCCCTTCGAACCTGCACCGCCATTCAATATGATCATGGCTGATCATCCAACTCAGTATCCCGTACCTGCCTTCTCTCCATACCCCCTGATCCCCTTAGCCACAAGGGCCACATCTAACTCCCTCTTAAATATAGCCAATGAACTGGCCTCAACTACCCTCTGTGGCAGAGAGTTCCAGAGATTCACCACTCTCTGTGTGAAAAAAGTTCTTCTCATCTCGGTTTTAAAGGATTTCCCCTTTATCCTTAAGCTGTGACCCCTTGTCCTGGACTTCCCCAACATCGGGAACAATCCTCCTGCATCTAGCCTGTCCAACCCCTTAAGAATTTTGTAAGTTTCTATAAGATACCCTCTCAATCTTCTAAATTCTAGAGAGTATAAACCAAGTCTATCCAGTCTTTCTTCATAAGACAGTCCTGACATCCCAGGAATCAGTCTGGTAAACCGTCTCTGCACTCCCTCTATGGCAATAATGTCCTTCCTCAGATTTGGAGACCAAAACTGTACGCAATACTCCAGGTGTGGTCTCACCAAGACCCTGTACAACTGCAGTAGAACCTCTCTGCTCCTATACTCAAATCCTTTTGCAATGAAAGCTAACATACCATTCGCTTTCTTTACTGCCTGCTGCACCTGCATGCCTACCTTCAATGACTGGTGTACCATGACACCCAGGTCTCGCTGCATCTCCCCCTTTCCCAATCGGCCACCATTTAGATAATAGTCTGCTTTCCTGTTTTTGCCACCAAAATGGATAACCTCACATTTATCCACATTATACTGCATCTGCCAAACATTTGCCCACTCACCCAGCCTATCCAAGTCACCCTGCAGTCTCCTAGCATCCTCCTCACAGCTAACACTGCCCCCCAGCTTAGTGTCATCCGCAAACTTGGAGATATTGCCTTCAATTCCCTCATCCAGATCATTAATATATATTGTAAATAGCTGGGGTCCCAGTACTGAGCCTTGGGGTACCCCACTAGTCACTGCCTGCCATTGTGAAAAGGACCCGTTTACTCCTACTCTTTACTTCCTGTTTGCCAGCCAGTTCTCTATCCACATCAATACTGAACCCCCAATGCCTTGTGCTTTAAGTTTGTATACTAATCTCTTATGTGGGACCTTGTCGAAAGCCTTCTGGAAGTCCAGATACACCACATCCACTGGTTCTCCCCTATCAACGCTACTAGTTACATCCTCGAAAAATTCTATAAGATTCGTCAGACATGATTTACCTTTCGTAAATCCATGCTGACTTTGTCCAATGATTTCACCACTTTCCAAATGTGCTGCTGTCCCATCTTTAATAACTGACTCTAGCAGTTTCCCCACTACCGATGTTAGACTAACTGGTCTGTAATTCCCCATTTTCTCTCTCCCTCCCTTCTTAAAAAGTGGGGTTACGTTTGCTACCCGCCAATCTTCAGGAACTACTCCAGAATCTAAAGAGTTTTGAAAGATTATTACTAATGCATCCACTATTTCTGGAGCTACTTCCTTAAGTACTCTGGGATGCAGCCTATCTGGCCCTGGGGATTTATCGGCCTTTAATCCATTCAGTTTACTCAACACCACTTCCCGGCTAACCTGGATTTCACTCAATTCCTCCAACTCCTTTGACCCGCGGTCCCCTGCTATTTCCGGCAAATTATGTATGTCTTCCTTAGTGAAGACGGAACCAAAGTAGTTATTCAATTGGTCCGCCATATCCTTGTTCCCCATGATCAACTCACCTGTTTCTGACTGCAAGGGACTTACATTTGTTTTAACTAATCTCTTTCTTTTCACATATCTATAAAAACTTTTGCAGTCAGTTTTTATGTTCCCTGCCAGTTTTCTTTCATAATCTATTTTTCCTTTCCTAATTAAGCCCTTTGTCCTCCTCTGCTGGTCTTTGAATTTCTCCCAGTCCTCTGGTATGCTGCTTTTTCTGGCTAATTTGTACGCATCATCCTTCGCTTTGATACTATCCCTGATTTCCCTTGTTATCCATGGATGTACTACCTTCCCTGCTTTATTCTTTTGCCAAACTGGGATGAACAATTTTTGTAGTTCATCCATGCAGTCTTTAAATGTCTTCCATTGCATATCCACCGTCAACCCTTTTAGAATTAATTGCCAGTCAATCTTGGCCAATTCACGTCTCATACCCTCAAAGTTACCTTTCTTTAAGTTCAGAACCATTGTTTCTGAATTAACAATGTCACTCTCCATCCTAATGAAGAACTCAACCATATTATGGTCACTCTTGCCCAAGGGGGCACGTACAACAAGATTGCCAACTAACCCTTCCTCATTACTCAATACCCAGTCTAAAATAGCCTGCTCTCTCGTTGGTTCATCTACATGTTGATTTAGATAACTATCCCGCATACATTCCAAGAAATCCTCTTCCTCAGCACCCCTGCCAATTTGATTCACCCAATCTATATGTAGATTGAAGTCACCCATTATAACTGCTTTGCCTTTGTCGCACGCATTTCTAATTTCCTGTTTGATACCATCTCCAACTTCACTACTACTGTTAGGTGGCCTGTACACAACACCCACCAGCGTTTTCTGCCCCTTAGTGTTTCGCAGCTCTACCCATACCGATTCCACATCCTCCAAACTAATGTCCTTCCTTTCCATTGCATTAATCCCCTCTCTAATCAGTAACACTACCCCACCTCCTTTTCCTTTCTGTCTATCCCTCCTGAATATTGAATATCCCTGGATGTTCATCTCCCAGCCTTGGTCACCCTGGAGCCATGTCTCCGTGATCCCAACTATATCATAGTCATTAATAGCTATCTGCACATTCAACTCATCCACCTTATTCCGACTGCTCCTTGCATTGAGACACAAAGCCTTCAGGCTTGTTTTTACAACACTCTTACCCCTTATACAATTATGTTGAAAAGTGGCCCTTTTTGATTTTTGCCCTGGTTTTGTCTGCCTGCCACTTTTACTTTTCACCTTGCTACCTATTTCTTCTACCCTCATTTAACACCCTTCGGTCTCTACGCTCACACATTTAAGAAACCCTTTCCCTTTAACTCCATCCTCCACTGTCCCATTCAACACCCCACCCCCCTTATTCAGTTTAAAGCCACCCGTGTAGCAGTGGCAAACCTGCCTGCCAGAATGCTGGTCCCACACCTGTTAAGATGCAATCCGTCCCTTTTGTACAGTTCCCCCTTACCCCAAAACAGATCCCAGTGATCTAAGAATCTAAATCCTCTGGTATGCTGGTCAACATTCAGAAGCTACGTTATCGCACATGTTTACAAGCTGTACAAAAATTAAAAATTTTTGGGTAAATATTTTTAGTATAATATCCAAAGTAACCAAAACACAACTGGAACCAAACTCAAAATTAATAATACTCGGAATATTAGAATTAAATCAAACACTTAGAATAACACAAAGAAACTTTATCGATTACAGTTTAATAACAGGAAAAAATTAATCCTAAAATTTTGGAAAGGCCCTACGGCCCCCACAATCAGAATGTGGATTATAGAAATGACGGAGACCTTAAACGTGGAAAGAATTAGACTTGCCCTGTTGGACAAACAGGAATTATTCGTTGGAACATGGTCTCCTTTTATTGAGTACTTAAAGGGTCAGAATAGTTCAGCACAGGAACCTGACTAGCACCCGGACTAAAGATTGGATGAAATACTACACTTTGAAATATACGAACATATCTTGAATGATGTCTTTAAACTTAAACAAACTTTTCCATTCTTCCTTAATTACCTTTTTCACCCCTCTCTCTTTTTTTTTTTTTTTTTTTTTTTGTGTTTTTATTTTTATTTTCCCCCTCTTTTTCCCTCTTCTTTCCCTCTATTTCACCTATCCTTTTAGTTCTATCTAGTTATAAAAAAAAAAAAACGAAGAAAAATGTAAAAAATATTGGAGACAATGTAATAATAACTGTCAATGTTATCATTTTAAAAAAAGTAAGACAGTAATGATGTAATAGACTATGTACTTATCTCCAATAATAATAAAAATATAAATAAAAAAAATAAATTAAAAAAAAAAAAAAAAAAAAAAAGTAAAAGAATCTAAATCCCTGCCCCGTGCACCAGTTCCTCAGCCACACGTTCAGGTCCCGTATCTCCCTGTTCCTGCTCTCGCCAGCACGGGGAACTGGAAGCAAACCGGAGATAACAACCCTGGAGGTCCTGCTTTTCAACATTTTTCCGAGCTCTCTAAAGTCACGCTGCAGAATATTCATCCCCTTCTTTCCGACATCGTTTGTGCCGAAATGCACTACCACTTCCGGATGTTCACCTTCGCCCTTGAGGATTTTCTGCACTCTGTCCGTGACATCCTGGATCCTGGCACCGGGAAGGCAGCACACCATCCTCGCATCCCGTCTGTTGCCGCAGAAACCCCTGTCCGTACCTCTCACGATGGAGTCTCCCACTACAATGGCCTTGCCTGCCTTAGGCCTTTTTGGTTTTGGCTCAACAGCCCTATTCCCATCACAGGCCAGTCCGCCGCTTTCACCCTCTCTCTTTCTCTCTCACTCTCTGTCTGCCTTAGTCTCTGTCACTCTCTGTCTCTCACTGGCTCTGTCTCTCTGTCTCTCTCTCCCTCAGTATCTCCCTCACTCCCCGTCTCTCTCTCTTGCTGACTCTCTCTCTCTCCATTTCTCTGCTTCTCTAACTGTCTCTCATTCTTTTTATCTCTCTCTGTCTCTCTCTTGGTCTCCCGCTCTCTCTCTGTCTCTGTCTCTTGCTGTCTCTCTCTCTCTCTGTGTCTGTTTCGCTGTATCTCTCTTTGTATCGGTCGCTCTCTCCATTTATCTCTTTCTCTCTATCTCTTTCTCTCTCTCTGTCTCTATCTCTCTCTATCCCTCCCCCCTCTCTCACTCTCTCTCTCTCTGTATTGAGTCTGTATTGAGAAGTTGGGAGGTCACGTTGCTGTTGTACAAGACGTTGGTGAGGTTGCATTTAGAGTATTGCATTCAGTTCTGTGCACCGTGTTACAGGAAGGATGTCGTTGAGCTTGGAAAGGGCGCGGAGAAGATTTACAAAGATGTTGACTGGACTCGAGGGGCCTGAGCTACAGGGAGAGGTTGGGGCAAAGGGCTGGGACTCTATTCCTTGGAGCACAGGAGGATGAGGGGTGATCTTATAGAGGTGTACAAAATCACCAGAGGAATAGATCGGGTAGACACACTCTTGCCCTGAGTAGGGGAATTGAGGACCTGAGGACATGTGTTCAAGGTGAGTGAGGCGGGGGTGGGAAAAATTGAATAGGAACCTGAGGGGCAACTTTTCCACACAGAGGGTGGTGGGTGTATGGAACAAGCTGCCGGATGAGGTATTTGAGGCAGGGACTATCGCAACACTTGGACAGGTACATGGCTAGGACAGGTTTGGAGGGGTATGGGCCGCTAGCAGGTGGTTCCTGTATAGAGGGGGCATGTTGGTCTGGGTGGGACTAGTGTAGATGGGGCATGTTGGTCTGGGTGGGACTAGTGTAGATGGGGTATGTTGGTCGGGGTGGGACTAGTGCAGATGGGGCATGTTGGTCGGTGTGGGACTAGTGTAGATGGGGCATGTTGGTCGGTGTGGGACTAGTGTAGATGGGGCATGTTGGTCGAGGTGGGACTAGTGTAGATGGGGCATGTTGGTCGGGGTGGGACTAGTGTAGATGGGGCATGTTGGTCGAGGTGGGACTAGTGTAGATGGGGCATGTTGGTCGAGGTGGGACTAGTGTAGATGGGGCATGTTGGTCGGGGTGGGACTAGCGTAGATGGGGCATGTTGGTTGGGGTGGGACTAGTGTAGATGGGGCATGTTGGTCGGGGTGGGACTAGTGTAGATGGGGCATGTTGGTCGGGGTGGGACTAGTGTAGATGGGGTCGGTGTGGGCAGGTTGGGTTGAAGGGCTTGTCTCTTTCTCTCTCATTCTGTCTGTCCGTCTCTCTCTCTCTCTCCCCCCACACTGAAGTTACACCAGCTGCTAATTTTCAGCCGGTTTCCTTTACTATCTCTCTCTCTCTCTCTCTCTCTCTCTCTCTGTCCCTGTATCTCTCTCTCTCTATATCAATATATCACCCTCTCTCTCTCTCTGTCTGTCTTTCTCTCTACATCTCTCTCTCTCTCTCTCTCTCTCTCTCTCTCTCTCTCTCTCTCTCTCTCTCTCTCTCTCTCTCTCTCTCTCTCTCTCTCTCTCTCTCTCTCTCTCTCTCTCTCTCTCTGTTTCTCTGTTTCTCTCTCTCTCTCTCACTGTCTCTCTCTCACTGTTTCTCTCTCACTGTCTCTCTCCCTCTCTCTCAGAGGATTTGGGTGAACATAGAACCATTTCTGCCAACCGTGGGCCTAACTGCAGATAGATACATAACGTACTCAACACATAGGACAGGAAAGAGAAATGATCTGCAAATAGAAACGCCATTGTCCAGGCAGAGGGTTACACAGAAAAGCTGGAGAAACTCAGCGGGTGCAGCAGCATCTATGGAGCGAAGGAAATAGGCAACGTTTCGGGCCGAAACCCTTCTTCAGACAGATCCAGGCAGATATTTATAAGGACTCGTTCTTTGTAAGAACTGGAATGGAATGGAATAAACGAGACAACAATATCGTCTAAATGTTTAAGAAGGAACTGCAGATGCTGGAAAATCGAAGGTAGACACAAAATGCAGGAGTAACTCAGCGGGTGAGGCAGCATCTATGGAGCGAAGGAAATAGGTGATGATTCGGGTCGAGACCCTTCTTCAGACACAAGAACCATTTCCTTCACTCCATAGATGCTGCCTCACACGCTGAGCTCCTCCAGAATTTTTGTCTAACAAGTCAAATCACCTTCACTAGACAATAGACAACAGGTGCAGGAGGAGGCCATTTGGCCCTTCGAGCCAGCACTGCATTCAATGTGATCATGGTTGATCATCCCCAATCAGTACCCCGTTCCTGCCTTCTCCCCATATCCCCTGACTCCGCTGTTTTTAAGAGCCCTATCAAGCTCTCCCTTGAAAGAACATCCAGAGAACCGGCCTCCACCGCCTTCTGAGGCAGAAAATCCCACAGACTCACAACTCTCTGGGTGGAAAGGTTTCTCTTCATCACAGTCCTAAATGGCCACAGATTCACAACTCTCTGGGTGGAAAAGTTTCTCATCTCCGTTCTAAATGGCCAACGCCTTATTCGTAAACTGTGGCCCCTGGTTCCGGACTCCCCCAACATCGTGAACATGTTTCCTGCCTCTAACGTGTCCAAACCCTTAACAATCTTATATGTTTCAATACGATGCCCTCTCATCCTTCTAAACTCCAGAGTGTACAAGCCCAGCCGCTCCATTCTCTCAGCATATGACAGTCCCGCCATCCCGGGAATTAACCTGGTGAACCTACGGTGGGCTCCCTCAATAGTGAGAATGTCCTTCCTCAAATTAGGAGACCAAAACTGTACACAATACTCCAGGTGTGGTCTCACCAGGGCCCTGTACAACTGCAGAAGGACCTGTTTGCTCCTATACTCAACTCCTCCGGTTATGAAGGCCAACAGGCCAAAACTGCAAACAATACTCCAGGTGTGGTCTCACCAGGCATGGAGGGAGAGAGGGGCAGAGAGAGGTGAGAGAGGGAGAGGGGGAGAGAGAGGCAGAGAGGGTGAGAGAGGGAGCGGCAGAGAGAGAGAGAGAGGGGGAGGGGGGGGAGAGGGAGAGAGGGGGAGGGAGCTAGGTGGAGAAAGGGAGAGATGGGGAGAGAGAGAGGGGGAGGGAGAGAGGAGGAGAGAGAGAGGAGGAGAGAGAGAGGGGGCGAGAGAGAGGGGGAGAGAGAGGGGGAGAGAGAGAGGGGGAGAGAGAGAGGGGGTGAGAGAGAGGGGGAGAAAGAAGGGGTGGGAGAGGGAGAGAGAGAGGGATAGGGAGGGAAAGGGGGTGAAGAGAGGGGGAACCGCCTGCCAGTGCCTATGCATGCTCCCCCTGCTGCATTAAAGGGAATGCATGCATCACTGGCTGCATTAAAGGGAATGCATGCATCACTGGCTGCATTGCTGCCTCTCCCGCTGCATCGCAGAGCTTTTATCCTCACCTGATCTTCACAACGGCATTCCCGCACCACTTCCGGTTGGGTGGCGAACCTCTCGTCGACAAAGGCGCCTCCGGCAGGAAGGGGAACAATTTAGAGCAGCGCACCGGCGCTGGGAAAGTGGGACGGCGGGTCTCAGGCGTCCGGGTGGAGGGCGAAACGCCGAATGTTGGTTCCGGGTGGTTCTTTGGTGCATTGAGGGTGGGATGGAGAAGAAAAAGGAGGGGGAGAAGGAGGGAGGGAGAAGGAGGGAGAGAGAAAGAGAGAGAGGGAGGGAATGAGTGTGTGAGAAAGTTTGGGAGAGTTTTGAAATGTTTTCAGAAACTTTTGAGAACGTTTTTACGAAGTTTTGGAGAAATTGAGAGAGGGAGAGAGAGTGTGAGAGAGAAAGAAAGGGATCAGGGAGGGAGAGAGAAGTATTCACCTCCCTCCCTCTCTGGCATCACGGTGGCCCAGCGGTAGAGTTGGTGCCTCACAGCGCCAGAGACCAGGGTTCCATCATTTGGCAACCTGAAAAGCTGCCTAGGTTGTCCGTACACAACAATGCTGGAGAAACTCAGCGGGTGCAGCAGCATCTGGCGGGGAGCGGGGGATTGAACTTACGTAGACGTGATTGTACGGATCTGCAGCTTCACCTTCTCCCCATTAACATCGACCGTCTGAATCTTGAAATCCACTCCGGTAGTAGTGATGTAGCTATCTGTGAGAGAGAGAGTGAGAGACAGAGAGAGAAAGAAAGAGAGACACAGATAGAGAGAGTGATACAGAGAGACAGAGAGAGAGACGGAGAGAGGGAGACGGGGAGAGGGAAACGGAGAGAGGGAGCCGCAGAGAGGGAGACGGGGAGAGGGAGACGGAGAGAGGGAGACGGGGAGAGGGAGACGGGGAGAGGGAAACGGAGAGAGGGAGACGGAGAGAGGGAGTCGGAGAGATGGAGAGAGAGAGAGAGAGAGACAAAGAGCGAGAGAAAGACAGAGAGGTGAAACAGAGAGGGAGAGGGGGAGAGGCGGAAGGAGAGGTAGGGAGGGAGAGGGAGAGAAGGGAGAGAGAGGTGGAGGGGAAAGAGATGTTCAAACAGTTCGGGAAACAGACCCTTCTGTCCTCGCCCCTCCTTCTCCATTTTGTTCTCCCTCTCACTGCTCCTCTCTCTCTCTCTCTCTCTCCTTCCCTCCCCCTCCCTCCCCCCTCCTCCCTCCCCCATCTCTCTCGCCCTCCGTCCCCCTTCCTTCTCTCTCGCTCTCCCTCCTCCCCCTCTCTCATTCTCTCTCTCTCTCTCCCCCCCTCCCTCCTTCTCTCCCTCCCCTCTCTCTTCCTACCTGAGAATGTGTTTTCAGCAAACCAAAAGTAACAAACTGCTCTTGAGTGAAAACCTGTTGAGTATAATCACAAGATCATCTGGGATGATCATGGGGAGAAGGCAGGCACGGGTTATTGATTGGGGATGATCAGCCATGATCAGAATGAATGGCGGTGCTGGCTCATAGGGTCGAATGGCCTCCTCCTGCACACATTTTCTATGTTTCTATGATAGGAGCAGAATTAGGCCATTTGGCCCATCGAGTCCACTCCGCCATTCAATCACGGCTGATCTACCTTTCCCTGCTAACCTCTTTCTCCTGCCTTCTCCTCATAACCCCTGACACCTGCACAAATCAACAATCTATCTATCTCTGCCTTAAATAAATCCACTGACTTGTGGCCTCCACCCCGTCTGTGGCATTACATCCCACAGATTCACCACCCTCTGGCTAAAGAAATTCCTCCCCATCTCCTTCCTTCAAGATTCTCCTCCATGTCTACAAAGCACTCAATGGGCTTGCCCCCACCTACATAAAAAGTCTTCTCACGTCGGCAGACTTGTTGTTGCTGAATATCCAACGGTCTAGGCATAAGCTCAGGGGAACCGCGCCTTTGCGGTTGCAGCCCCTAGACTGTGGAACAGCATCCCCTTTCCCATCAGAACTGCCCCCTCCATCGACAAATAAATCAAGACTAAAGACTTATCTATACTCCCAAGCCTTTCCTGACGTCCTCTGAGTGAGGACTACATGTATATATGTATGTAGTTTGTTTTGTTGTGCTAGTCTTATAACAAATGTAAAGCACTTTGGCCAACCAGAGTTGTTTTTTAAATGTGCTATAGAAATAAATGCGACTAGACTTGACTTGAAGTAACGTCCTTGAATTCGGAGGTTGTGCCCTCTGGTCCTAGACTCTCCCACTAGTGGAAACATCCTCTCCACATCCACTCTATCCGGGCCTTTCACTGTTCGGTCTGATTGACTTGGACGATCACCTGTTGGCCTGGCTCGCCTCAACGGAGCTGCAGGTCTAAAAGACATATGACAGAAAAGAAAGAGAGAGTGTGGCAAGCGCTTCACCAGTTCTGGCAACCTGCTGTTCCACAATGGCGAGCTCCCTTTCACCTGGGGACGCAGAGGTGGGTTAAAGGCCAGGTTAGAGCTAGCCCCACACAGGATAGCGATTCCTAGCCTTTTCCTCGCCAACGTGCGCTCACTGGCAAACAAAATGGATGAACTCCGGCTAAGGATCAACTCCCACAACTGGATCAAGGACTGCAACATCCTGATCTTCACGGAAATTTGGCTGCAGCCTATATCCCTCCTGATGCTAATGCCAAGCTTGCAATGAAAGAGCTGCATACTGCCATTAGCAATCAACAGACGCACAACCCCGAGGCAGCCTTCATTGTTGCGGGTGACTTCAATCACTCCAACCTGAAGACTGTACTCCCCAAATTCCACCAACATATCCCCTTCCCCACTAGAGTAGACAAGACATTGGACAAAGTCTACACCAACATGGCTGAAGCTTACAAAGCCGCCCCCACCTTGGTCAGTCTGATCACGTCTCATTGTTCCTGCTCCCTAAGTACTCCCCACTCATCAGACGAGTTAAACCCACTGTGAGGACAGTTAAAGTCTGGTTAGAGAAGCGGACTTCACACTTCAGCAGTGTTTTGGAAACATTGACTGGAAGGCGTTTGCAGCCCAGGCCACCCTTGACTCCCACACGGACATTGATTCCTACACATCCTCTCTTCTGGACTTTATAAACTCCACCAACAATAGTATCACCTCCCTCAAACTGATGACCATATTCCAGAATCAGAAGCCATGGATGAACAGCGAGGTCAGGCTACTGCTGAAAGCACGGGACACCGCTTTCAGGTCAGGCGATGCTCGAGCCTACAGTTCATCCAGAGCTAACTTGAAGAGGGGCATCAAGAAGGCCAAGCACTGCCATAAGCTCAGGATTGAGGAGCACTTCAACAACAACTCCGACCCCCGACGCATGTGGCATGGCATCCAGGCCATCACGGACTATAGACCAACTAACACCACCCCCACATCCAGCGACGCCTCCTTCCTTGAGGAGCTGAATCACTTCTATGGCCGCTTTGACAGGGACAATCTAGAGACAGCCATCAAGGCTGTGCTCCCTGCTGATCACCAACCCCTCACACTCACCCCCCTACGACGTGTACGTGGCACTGAGTAGGACTAATGCACGTAAAGCTGCTGGCCCTGACGGCATCCGCGGGCGCGTCCTCAGGGCCTGTGCTGCGCAGCTGACAGACGTCTGGACTGGACTGACATCTTCAACCTGTCACTTGTCCAAGCTGTTGTCCCCACTTGCCTTAAAACCACCTCCATCATGCCGGGGCCAAAACACTCCACTGCGACAAGCCTCAACCAATTCCGCCCAGTTGCACTTACGCCCATCATCACCAAGTGCTTCGAGAGGCTGGTCCTGGCACACCTCAAAAGCTGGCTTCCCCCACAGTGGATCCCTATCAATTTGCCTACGCAAGAATAGTACGGCCGATGCCATCTCAACGGCACTTCACTCCGCCCTCTCCCACCTCGACAACAGAGACACTTACGTAAGAATGCTGTTCATCGATTGCAGCTCAGCATTGAACACCATTATACCATCTTAACTGATCACCAAACTCGATAACCTTGGCATCGACCCCTCCCTCTGCAACTGGAGACTGACCCCAGTCTGTTAGGTTAGACAAGCACACCTCTTCAACCCTCACCCAGCAATAACACCTACTTCAGTTTCCTGTTCATTGATTTCAGCTCCGCCTTTAACACTGTCATCCCCGCTAGCTTGATCACCAAACTCAGCGGACTTGGCATCTCCACCTCCCTCTGCAATTGGACACTGGATTTCCTCACCAACAGACCACAGTCTGTTAGGGTCAACAACCTCACCTCCTCCACTATAACACTGAACACCGGCGTGCCACAGGGCTGTGTGCTCAGCCCTCTCCTCTACTCCCTCTTCACCCATGACTACATCCCTAAGAATGGCTTCAACGCCATCATTAAATTTGCTGACGACACAACGGTGGTAGGACTGATCAATGACAACGACAAGGCAGCCTACAGGGAGGAGGTCCAGCACCTGACCACCTGGTGTGCCAACAATAACCTCGTCCTCAACTCCAAGAAGACGAAGGAAATTATTGTTGACTTCAGGAAGAACAGAGGGGGCAGAGATACCCCCATCCATATAAACGGGACTGAGGTGGAGCGCGTCTCCAACTACAAATTCCTCGGGGTACACATCTCGGAAGATCTGTCCTGGTCCCTCAATACCTCCAAGCTGATCAAAAAGGCGCAGTAACACCTTTACTTCCTGAGGAGGCTCAAGAAAGCTCACCAGATCCTGACCAACTTTTACCGCTGTACCATCGAAAGCATCTTGACCACCTGCTTCACGGTATGGTACAGCAGTTGCACCGTAGCGGACAGGAAGGCACTACAACGGGTGGTGAAAACCGCTCAGTACATCATCGGTGCCCCGCTCCTTGCCATGGATGCCCTCCACCGAAAACGGCGTCTGAGACGGGCCGGGAAGATCATCAAAGACCCCTCCCACCCCAAACATGGACAGTTTGCCCTCCTCCCATCAGGGAGACGGTACAGGAGCCTCAGGTCTCGTACTAGTACGATGAGGAACAGCTTCTACAACAACACTATCACATTGTTGAGCTCGGAGTCCCGCCGATAAATTTCTCCAGTCTCTCCGTCCACATTGTTTGCTTATTCTGTATTGTTATTTCTATATTGCACTTTTACTACGGACTGACTCTAAACTGCATTTCGTTGTACCCATACTTGTATCTGTGCAATGACAATAAAGTTGAATTGAATTGAATTGAATTGAATTGAACACCGGCGTTCCACAGGCTGTGTGCTGAGCCCCCTCCTCTACTCCCTCTTCAACTACGACTGCACACCTGTACCTGTACATGGTACTAACACCGTCATCAAGTATGCAGATGATACAACGGTGATTGGCCTCATCAGCAACAACGATGAGTCGGCCAATAGGGAGGAGGTCCAGCGCCTAGCAGCATGGTGCGCTGACAACAACCTGGCCCTTAACTCCAAGAAGACCAAGGTGCTCATTGTAGACTTCAGGAAGTCTAAGGGGCGACACGCACACCCCCATCCACATCAACGGGACGGAGGTGGAACGTGTTTCCAGCTTCAGGTTCCTGGGGATCAACATCTCCGATTACCTCTCTTGGACCCACAATACCTCAACTGATCAAGAAGGCTCACCAGCATCTCTGAGGAGACTGAAGAAGGCCCATCTGTCTCCTTAGATTCTGGTTAACTTCTACCGCTGCATCATCGAGAGCATCCTTACCAACTGTATCACAGTATGGTATGGCAACTGCTCTGTCTCCGACCGGAAAGCACTGCAGAGGGTGGTGGAAATTGCCCAACGCATCACCGATTCCTCGCTCCCCTCCATTGATTCTGTCCAAAGCAAGCGTTGGCTGCGGAGGGCACTCAGCATCGCCAAGGACTGTTTTCACCCCAACCATGGACAGTTTACCCTCCTACCATCCGGGAGGCGCTACAGGTCTCTCCGTTGCCGAACCAGCAGGTCGAGGAACAGCTTCTTCCTTGCGGCTGTCACACTACTCAACAATGTACCTCGGTGACTGCCAGTCACCCCCCCCAGGACACTCCTCCCACAGGAAAGAAACACTATGTCTGTATACATGTAAATAGATTTATTTATTGAAATCATATTCTATGTCGCTCTTCCAGGGAGATGCTAACTGCATTTCGTTGTCTCCGTCCTGTACACTGACAATGACAATTAAAGTTGAATCTGAATCTGAATCTGAATCAACTGCATTTTATCTATATACAGCCTACTCCCCGGGCATCCTTCTGCAGTTGTACAGAGCATTAGTGACACCACACCTGGAGTATTGTGTGCCGTTTTGGTCCCCTAATTTGAGGAAGGACATTATTGCTATTGAGGCAGTGCAGCGTAGATTTACAAGGTTAATTCCCGGGATGGCGGGACTGTCATATGTTGAGAGAATGGAGCAGCTGGGCTTGTGCAATCTGGAGTTGAGAAGGATGAGAGGGTATCTCATTGAAACATATAAGATTGTTAAGGGCTTGGACAAACTAAAGGCAGGAAACATGTTCTCGATGTTGGGGGAGTCTAGAACCAGGGGCCACAGTTTAAGAATAAGGAGTCGGCCATTTTGAACGGAGATGAGGAAACACTTTTTCTCACAGAGTGTTGTGTCTGAGGAATTCTCTGCCTCAGAGCGGGTGGAGTCAGGTTATCTGGATGTTTTCAAAAGAGAGCGAGATAGGGCTCTTAAAAATAGCGGAGTCAGGGAATATGGGGAGGAGGCAGGAACGGGGTACTGATTGGTGATGATCAGCAATGATTACATGGAATTGCGGTGCTGGCTCGAAGCCAAGGGCCTACTCCTGCACCTATTGTCTATCAGTCTGAAGAAAGAGATCGTCCTGAAACGTCGACATCCCTGCGCTCCCGAGATGCTGCCTTTCCAACTGAGTTACTCCAACATTTTGTGTCCCGCTTCGATTTCAACCAGTATGTGCCGATTTTCCTACACGCTCTGTAGGGTAGTCCTGACGGAGTGACACACCTTGGATGTGTACAAATGGAGGGACACACTGTGGGGTAGTACTGTTGGAGTGATAACCGGTGAGGTAGTACTGATCGAGTGACGACACTCTGGGGTTGTACTGATAGTGACAAACAGTGGGGTAGTCCTGCTTTAATTACACACTTTGAGGAATTAGTGATGGAGCGACACTCTGGTGCAGTATATTTAGACTGACACACGCAATTACTGATGGAGTAATACACTGTGTTGTACAGATGGAATGATGCGCTGGGGGTCGTATTGATGGAGTGCCACACTGAGGGGGAGAATTGATGGAGTGACACACTATGGTGCATTACTGATGGAATGACACATTGTGGCGTGGTACTCATGTAGTATCATGCTGTGGATAGTGCTGATGATGGGAGAAAATATATGGTAGCACGAGTGGAGTGCCATTCTGTAGGGTATTCCTGGTAGAGTGATAAACGTCAGCGTGGTACTGATGGAGTAACACACTATGTGGTAGTATTGTTGGAGTGACAGAGGGTTGGTGAATGCTGATGGAATGAATCATTGTGGCTAATACTGATAGACTGACACACTGTGGGGAAGTACATATGGAGTGCCTTGCTGGGAAGTTGCATTGATGGAGTGACATGCGTCAGATTACGACTGATGATGTGACACTTTGTGGGGTAGTACTGATGGAATGATACACTGAAGGGAGGCAACACTATGGGGTAATACTGATGGAAGGACAGCCTAGTATTAGTGGACTAACACTCTCTGTGCTTGTATTGATGGAGTGGCATAGTTTGTTTTAGTGCTGATGGAGCAACACAATGTGGAGTAGCATTGATGGGGTGACACTCTGTGGGCTAGTACTGATGTATGACATATTCTGGAGTAGTTCTATAGACACACACTTTGTGGCAGTAGTGATGGAGTGACATACTGTGGGATAATACTGCTGCAATGATAACTTGTCAAGTTGTTCTGATGGTGACATATTGTGGGGAGGTTCTGATGGAGTAACAGACAGTGGGGTATAACTGATGGAGGGACACACTCTGGAGTAGTACTGATGGAGTTACACACTGTGCAGTATAACTGATGGAGTTACACACTGTGGAGTAGTGCTGAAGTGGTCACACACTGTGGGGTATTTCTGATGGAAAGGCACACTGTGGGTTGGTTCTGATGGTGTGCCACTCTGTGGGGTGGTACTGATGAATCGACTCACTGCAAGGTCGTACTCGGCAGTGGCATAATCGCGGGTAGTACTGACGTAATGACATTCAGTGTGTTGATACTGATGGATTGATGCGCTGTGAGGCAGTATTCATTGAGTGACACACTGTGGATAGTACTGATGGAGTGACACACAGTGAGATTGTAAGGAAGGATTGACACGCTGTGGGCTAGCGCTGATGTACTAACACATTGTGGGGTAGTACTGATTGTATATCACACTGTGGACTAGTACAGGTGTGATACACTGCGGGGTAGTACTGATCAACGAGGTACTGTGTGTAAGTACTGATGTAGTGGCATACTGTGGGATAGGACTGACGGGGAGACACCGTGTCATAGTAATGATGGACTGTCACTGTGTGACAGAGCTGATGGAATGACACACTGTAGGATAGGACATTGAGTGACCAACCTCGGGGTATTACTGATGGACTGACACAATGTGGGGAAGTACAAATGGAGTGACATACTGGGGAGCCTCACCGACGGAGTGACACAATTGGTGTCGGCACTGATGGAGTGACACGCTGTGGAGTAGTCCTGATGGAGAGACAAATGCCGAGGTAGTACTGATGATGTGACACATAATGGGGTCGTACTGGAACCGACACAGCGTGGAGTGGTGCTGATGGATACACTGTGGGGGAGGGGTACTGATGGAGTGACACACTGCGGAGTAGTACTGATGAAGTGACCACACGTATGGCAGTACTGATGTAGTGACACACTGTGGGGTAATCCGGCGAGGTACTGATGGAGTGACACACTGTGGGGTAGTACTGATGGAGAGACACTGCGGAGTAGTACTGATGCAGTGACATCATCTGGGCTAGTACTTATAGTGACAGATTTTCATTTCGTTTCTAGGATTCTTTCCTTTAGTCACTATGATTGAAGACAGGGGTTCAGGACATAATCGAAACGCATTCAAGAGCTTTCCATAAGGAATTCAACGCCGTCAAATGGGAAATCTTCCAAACACAGTCTCTTGATTAATGGTTTATTTATTGTAGTAGCAAAAACAGTAAGTTACTCATCCATACTTCTTGTATACGTACACTAGTCTAAGTGGGACCCGTTGGGTCCCAGATTCACATGGGACGGGTGGAGCCCCATCGCAATATTCCCCCTCTCCACCAATTCCAATATTGCTGGCCAGTGGGCATTTTGGGCCGAATGGGTTACAGGGCTAGCAGCTCAGTCACTCAGGCCTGGTGGGCAGGCAGCTCAGAAACTCAGGACTGGTGGGCTGGCAGCTCAGTCACTCAGGACTGGCAGACAGGCAGCTCAGAAACTCAGGCCTGGTGGGCTGGCAGCACAGAAACTGTTAGAAATTCTGCTGAAAACATAGAAACATGGGCACATCGAAAATAGGTGAAGGAGGACGCCATTCGGCTCTTCGGGCCAGCATGGTGATCATAGCTGATCTTCCCATATCAATAACCCGTGCCTGCCTTCTCTCCATATCCCTTGACTACACTAGCCCATAGAGCTCTACCTAACTCTCACTTAAATCCATCCAGTAACTTGGACTCCACTGCCCTCTGTGGCAGGGAGTTCCATAAATTCACAACTCTCTGGGTGAAAACGGTTGTTTTGTCACATCAGTCTTAAGTGACCTCCCCTTTATTCTAGACTTTGACACCTGGTTCTGGTCTCGCCCAACATTGGGAACATATTTCCTGCATTTAGCTTGTCCAGTCCTTTATTAATTTCATTTTTTTCTATAAGATCCACCCTCATCTTTCTTAACTCCAGTGAATACAAGTCTAGTCTTTTTAATCTTTCCTCATATGATATTCCCGCCATCTCAGGGATCAATCTACGCTGCACTGCCTCACTCACAAAGATGTCCTTCCTCAGTTTTGAGACCAAAACTGTACACAATACTCCAGATGTGGTCTCACCAGAGCGCGATATTACTACAGATGAACTTCTTTACCCCTAATGAAATCCTCTTGTAATGAAGGCCAACATTCCATTAGCTTTCATCACTGCCTGCTGTACCTGGAAGCCAACTTTCAGTGACCGGTGTACAAGTCTAGCTACACCTCTCCCTTACCTAACCCCATTGAGATAATAATCTGCCCCTTGTTTTTACCGCCAGTGGATAAGCTCACATGTATCTATATTATAAAGCATCTGCCACGCATCTGCCCACTCACTCAACCTGTCCAGGTCACCCTGCAACCTCCTAACATCCTCTTCACAGTTCACACTGCCACCCAGCGTTGTGCCATTCGCAAACTTGCTGGTGTTGCTCCTAATTCCCTCTTCCAAATCATTAATATATATATGAAACAGTTGCGGCCCCAACACCGAGCTTTACGGCACTCCACTCGCCACTGCCTGCCATTCAGAAAATGACCCATTCTACTCTTTGCTTCCGGTCTGCCAACCAATTTTCTATCCATGTCAACACCCTACCCCCAATACCATGCGCTCTAATTTTAGTCACCCGTCTCCCGTGCGAGATATTATCAAAGGCTCTCTGATAGTCTAGATACACTACATCCACTGGCACCCATATAACCATATAACCATATAACAATTACAGCACGGAAACAGGCCCTCGACCCTTCTAGTCCGTGCCGAACACATAATCTCCCCTAATCCCATATAACTGCGCTCAGACCATAACCCTCCATTCCCTTCCCATCCATATAACTATCCACTTTATTTTTAAATGATAAAAACGATTCTGCCACCACCATCTTCACTGGAAGCTCATTCCACACAGCTACCACTCTCCGAGTAAAGAAGTTCCCCCTCATGTTACCCCTAAACTTCAGTCCCTTAATTCTCAAGTCATGTCCCCTTGTTTGAATCTTCCCTACTCTCAGTGGGAAAAGCTTTTCCACGTCAACTCTGTCTATCCCTCTCATCATTTTAAAAACCTCTATCAAGTCCCCCCTTAACCTTCTGCGCTCCAAAGAATAAAGCCCTAACTTGTTCAACCTTTCTCTGTAACTCAACCTTTCTCTGTAACACCCCTTCATTCATTTTAATAGTCACATCCTCAAAAAATTCCAGAAGATTAGTCAAGTATGATTTCCCTTTCATAAATCCATGCTCACTTGGACTAATCCTTTTACTGCTAACCAAACGCCCCATTATTACCTCTTTAATAATTGACTCCAGTATCTTCCCCACCACCGAAGTCAGGCTAATTGGTCTGTAATTCCCCATTTTCTCTCTCGCTCCTTTCTTGAAAAGTGGGATAACATTAGCTATCCTCCAATCCACAGGAACTGATCCTGAATCTATTGAACATTGGGAAATGATCACCAGTGCGTCCACTATTTCTAGAACCACCTCCTCGAGGACCCAGGGATGCAGAGCACCAGGTCCAGGGGATCTATCTTCCTTCAGTCCCATTAGCCTACCCAATAATATTTCTCACCTAATGAAAATGTCTTTCAGTTCCTCTACCCCCTTAGATTCTCTGTCCTCCAGTACATCTGGGAGATTGTTTGTGTCTTCCTTAGTGAAGACAGATCCGAAGTACCTATTCAACTTTACTGCCATTTCCTTGTTGCCCATAATAATTTCACCCGTGTCTGCCTTCAAGGGACCCACATTTGGCTTTGTTACTCTTTTTTCCCTTAACATATCTAAAGAAGCGTTTACTATCCTTCTTAATATTCCTCGCCAGCTTCCCTTCGTACTTCATCTTTTCAGCCCATATTGCCCGGTTTGTTTCCTTCTGTTGTCCTATGAAAGTTTCCCAATCCTCTGGCTTCCGGCTACTCTTTGCTGTGTTATACATCTTTTCTTTTATTCTATCCCTAACTTCTCTTGTCAGACACGGTTGCCTCCTACTCCCCTTAGAATCTTTCTTCCTTTTTGGAATGATATGATCCTGAGTCTTCTGGATTATGCTCAGAAATTACTGCCATTGCTGTTCCGTCGTCATTCCTGATATGATCCCTTTCCAGTCTATCTTGGCCAGCTCCCCTCTCATGCATTCATAGTCCCATTTGTTCAACTGCATTACTGACATTTCCGATTTAACCTTCTCCTTCTCAATTGCAGATTAAAACTAATAATTTTATGATCACTACCTCCAAGCGGTTCCTGTACCTCGAGTTCTCTCATCATATCTGCTTCATTGGACAACACTAAATCCAGAATTGCCTTTTCTCTGGTCGGCTCCATTACAAGCTGCTCTAAGAATCCATCTCAGAGGCATTCTACAACTGTCTTCCTTGGGATCCTTAACCAACCTGATTTTCCCAGCCTACCTGCATATTGAAATCCCCCATCACCACAGTGGCATTACCTTTGTTACATGCCAGTTTAAACTCCTGCTCCAACTACATCCGGGCTACTATTTTTGAGCTTGTAGATAACACCAATTAGTGTTTTCTTGCCTTTGCAATAGCTGAACTAAATCCACAGTGATTCTATCTCGTCAGTCCCTTTGTCTTTCCTCACAAGGGACTGAATTCCATTCCTCACCAGCAGAGCTACCCCCCCCCCCCCCCCTCCTCTGCCCACCTGCCTGTCCTTTCTATAGGATGTATAACCTTGAATATTAAATTCCCAGGCCTGATCGTCGTGCAGCCACGTCTCAGTAATCCCCACAATGTCATATCTACCAACCTCTAACTGAGCCTCAAGCTCATCTACTTGACTTCTTATACTTCGCGCACATTCATATACAATACTTTTAATTCCTTACGCATCTCACCTTTCACATCGATCGCTATTACACTAGGCCATACTCTCTGCCCCTTTGTGAGCTTCCTTTCCCGTTAATTCTGGGGTCATTAACCATCCCTTTACACTATTTCCCTTTAACTCCAGCCTCGACTATCCCATTTGACATCTCACCCCCCTTATTCAGTTTAAAACCACCCGTGCAGCAGTGGCAAACCTGCCTGCCAGAATGCCGGTCCCCCACCTGTTAAGATGCAAACCATCCCTTTCCTCAGCCACACATTCAGGTCCCGTATCCCCTGTTCCTGTTCTCGCTACCACGAGGAACTGGAAGCAAACCGGAGATAACAACCCTGGATGTCCTCCTTTTCAGCATTTTCCGAATTCACTAGTCACGCTGCAGAATATTCATCCCCTTCTTTCCGACATCGTTTGTTCCGACATACACTACCACTTCCGGCTGTTTACCTTCGCCCTTGAGGATTTTCTGCACTCTATCCGTGACATCGTGGATCCTGGCTCCAGGAAGACAGCACACCATCCTCGAATCCCGTCTGTTGCCGCAGAAACCCCTGTCCGTACCTCTAACAATGGAGTCTCCAACTACAATGACGTTGCCTGACGTTGGCCTCTTTGGCTTTGGCTCAACAGTCCTATTTGCATCGCAAGCCAGTCCGCCGCTCAGTGCAATAACGTCTTCTGGCCCGACAGCTTCTAAGTGAGTGAACCTGTTCACAAGAGGTATAACACATGGGGACATTTGCATTCCATGCTTCCCTCCCTTTCTCACCGTCACCCACCTTCTCTCTTCCAGTACCTTAGGTGTAACAATCATACTGTAGGACTTGTCAAGGAATGACTCAGTTTCTCTTACGAACCTGAGGTCATCCACTTGCTTCTCCAGTTCCCTAACACGGTCCTTCAGGAGCTGTACCTGGATGCACTTCTGACATTTGTAGCAGCCATAGGCACCAGCAGTGTCCTTGACCTCCCACATACTGAAAGCATCACACTCAGTCAGCTGTCCTGACCTACTTCTTTCGTCTCTCCCTCTCCAGCGTTTTGCGTAGCCTCCTCTCCTCAGCCTCCTCGCCGAAACTCCCGAGCCAAAGACTCACACTTTTCTCACAATGAATCTCGAGCCAAAAACACACGCTTTTCTCACAGGGCACTTCCCTCACAAGTTCGCTACCTCACTACCGCTCCCTAACAGCCATCTTGCTTATATTGACTGATAAATTGCCTAACTTACCAATTTACCAACCAAATTCCTCAGTATTCAACTGTTTCCCCCCTCTGACTCACTGCAGCAGTGGCAAATCTGCCTGCCAGAGTGTTGGTCCCCCACCTGTTAAGATGCAACCGTCCCTTTTGTACAGTTCCCCTTTACTCCAAAACAGATCCCAGTGATCTAAGAATCTAAATCCCTGCCCCATGCACCAGTTCCTCAGCCACACATTCAGGTCCTGTATCTCCCTGTTCCTGCTCTCGCCAGCACGAGGAACTGGAAGCAAACCGGATATAACAATACTGGAGGTCCTGCTTTTCAGCATTTTCCCGAGCTCCCTAAAGTCACGCTGCAGAATATTCATCTATGAATTCTGAAGAATTCCAAAGAGCGCAGTTGTCAAAGTTCATCTCTTAAAGAACGAAGACAGCAACAAAATTGTTAAAGGCAAACCAAAGCAATCTATTAATCAATTTGCCAGACGGGAGTGGCTGGGGAGATCTACAAAGAGCACACACACACGTTGCTCACTGCTTCTCGGGCTCCACTCAAAGAACAAAGGAAAGTTAGAGTAATTATAAATGTTTTCTGATCAATAAAACACACCTTCTAAATCTGAGTGAAAGATCTGTAGCCTAAGGGAATCAAGGGAGGCTGGACCCATATATTTGCAATGTCAGCCTTATTCTCAAATCTAGGCACAGCTTCAGTACAGCTGCCCATTCCGGAAGGACAACTAACTACATTTTGTTTGCAAATGACTTCCATCTTGGTTCCAGAATGGGCATCCGTCCGTGAACTAAAACAAGCTTGTAAGACTTGGATGAAAGCCACTACCTTGTCCTTAGCTGGGACAGGCAGTTCAGACAGACATCTAATATGATGCTGTGCCAACACAATACATCTCTATGTTAATACATTGTTTCAGTGATTAGTATAAACCAAGCTTCTAAGATTTTCCCAGACTTTATACTGCAGGGAAAATTCTCTTTTAAATTTGACTGCTTTCTGGTTTCAACGAATTTCCATGTTTAATTTACGGACCAACCTTGACCAAATTAAACACTTTCCCAGTGAGGTCAGGATAAACTTGCTTTTTTTTACGTAAGTCAAAAATGCATCAAAACTTTCTTTAAAAAAAAACACTTTAAAATGCCTACGAAGGAACTGCAGATGCTGGAAAATCGAAGGTAGACAAAAATGCTGGAGAAACTCAGCAGGCGAGGCAGTATTTATGGAGCGAATGAAATAGGCAACGTTTCGGGTCGAAACCCTTCTTCACACTGATGTGAGGGTGTGGGAGGCGGGAAGAAGAAAGGATGAGGTGGAGTCAGTGGGCTGAGGGAGAGCTGGGAAGGGGAGGAGAAAGTAGGGACTACCTGAAATTAGAGAAGTCAACGTTCATACCGCTGGGGTGCAAACTGCCCAGGTGAAATATGAGATGTTGCTCTTCCAATATACGGTGGGCCTCACTCTGGCCATGGAGGAGGCCCAGGACAGAAAGATCGGATTCGGAATGGGAGGGGGAGTTGAAGTGCTGAGCCACCGGGAGATCAGATTGGTTATTGCAAACCGAGTGGAGGTGTTCGGTGTGTGTGCGTGAGAGCGTGAGTGTGAGAGAGTGCGTGTGTGAGACAGCAAGAGAGGGAGTATGTGTGTGAGAGAGGGAGAGACTGAGTGTGTGTGAGAGAGAGGGAGAGAGAGAGAGGGGGGGGGGCGTGTTGTGTGTGAGAGAGCGGGACTGTGCATGTGAGAGAGGGGGACAGAGAGAGGGGTGTGTGAGAGACAGGGAGCAAGAGAGGGGTGTGTGAGTGAGAGAGGGGGACAGAGAGAGGGGTGTGTGAGAGAGGGGGACAGAGAGAGGGGTGTGTGAGAGAGGGGGACACAGAGAGGGGTGTGTGAGGGAGGGGGACACAGAGAGGGGTGTGTGAGTGAGAGAGTGGGACAGAGAGAGGGGTGTGTGAGTGAGAGAGTGGGACAGAGAGAGGGGTGTGTGAGAGAGGGGGACAGAGAGAGGGGAGTGTGAGGACAGGGAGCGAGAGAGGAAGTGTGTGAGAGACAGAGAGCGAGAGAGGGAGTGTGTGAGTGAGAAGAGGGGGGCATGAGTGGGTGGAGTGGAGAGAATTTGCGTATGAGTGGGGGGGGGGGAATGGAGGGGGGGGAAGGGGAGACAGAGGAATGTATATGTGCAGCTTTAAGGGACATTGGTCAGGTAGCATTTGAAGTATTTCGTACAGTTCTGATCACTCCATTACAGGACTGATGGGGCTTTGGGGAAGGTGTAGATATGGTTAACCAGAATGGTTTAAAAACAAGGAACTGCAGATCCTGGTTTACAAATAATGACATAAAGTACTGGAGTAACTCAGCGGGACAGGCAGCATCTCTGGAGAGAAGGAATGGGTGAGTGAAGAAACGACCCAAAACGTTACCCATTCCTTCCAGCATTTTGTGTCTACCTAAACAGCGCCTATCTATCCACGTGGCAATGTGCCAGCAGGCTGGAGGAGCAGGCAAAGGCCTTGCCACACAGCGGGCAGGTGAAGGGGTGCTGGCCGGTGTTGGCTCACCGGTGCTCCAGCAGGTGGTCAAGGCGAGTGAAGCCCTTACGACAGGACGGGCAGGCTGGACAACCGTGTGAAATCCTTGCCACACTCAGCGCATACAAAGGATATCTCTCCAGTGTGTATCTGCTGGTGCTCCCGCAACCCCCGTGCTCTCTTGTCACAGTGGGAGCAGCTGCTCGCCGGCGTGGGTCCGCCGGTGCTGCCGCAACCCCCGCGAGCTGTCAAACGACTCACCGCAGTACGGGCAGTCGTAGGGCGGGCCACTGGTGTGCACGTGCTGGTGAGACAGGGCATGGGAGGCCATTGCAAAACTCTCACCACGCACCGGGCTGGGGACGGGGCGGTCGTCGGCGTGCACCCGCTGGTGGGACAGCAGCCGGGTGGAGTTGGTGAAGCCCTTGCTGCACTGAGCGCAGATGTAGGGGCGCTCGCCGGAGTGGGTGCGCTGGTGCTCCAGCAGGTGACTGGACTGGGTGAAGCCCTTGCCACACTGGGCACAGGTGAAGGGACGCTCGCCGGTGTGGGTGCGCTGGTGGGACAGCAGGTTGCCGGAACTGGTGAAGCGCTTGCCGCACTGGGCGCAGGTGAAGGGACGTTCGCCTGTGTGCACCCGCTGGTGGGACAGCAGCTTGGAGGAGCTGGTGAAGGCCTTGCCGCACAGGGCGCAGGTGTAGGGACGCTCGCCGGAGTGGGTGCGCTGGTGCACCAGCAGGCTGCTGGACTTGGTGAAGCCTTTGCTGCACTGAGCGCAGGTGTAGGGGCGCTCGCCGGTGTGGGTGCGCTGGTGCACCAGCAGGTTGCTAGAGCGGGTGAAGCCCTTGCCACACTGGGCGCAGGTGTAGGGACGCTCACCGGTGTGGGTGCGCTGGTGCTCTAGCAGGTTGCTGGACTTGGTGAAGCCCTTGCCGCACTGGGCACAGGTGTAGGGGCGCTCGCCGGTGTGGGTGCGCTGGTGCTGCTGCAGGCTGCTGGACTGGGTGAAGCCCTTGCCGCACTGGGCGCAGGTGTAGGGGCGCTCGCCGGTGTGGGTGCGCAGGTGGGACAGCAGCCTGGTGGGGCTGGTGAAGCCCTTGCCGCACTGGGCACAGGTGTAGGGGCGCTCACCAGTGTGGGTGCGCTGGTGCACCAGCAGGTTGCCGGAATGGGTGAAGCCCTTGCCGCACTGGGTACAGGTGTAGGGGCGCTCCCCGGTGTGGGTCCGCTGGTGGAAATGCAGCCTAGTGGAGCTGGTGAAGCCCTTGCCACACTGGGTGCATGTGAAGGGGCGCTCGCCAGTGTGGGTGCGCTGGTGCAACAGCAGGTTGTGGGACTGGGTGAAGCCTCTCCCGCACTGGGCACAGGTGTAGGGCCATTCCCCAGTGTGCAGGCGACTGTGCACCTTCAGTTGGTTGGACGACTTGAAGCCTTTTCCGCAGTTTGAGCAGGTGAAGGGCCGTTCACTGCTGTGCACCCGCAGGTGCTCCACCAATGCCGATGACTGGGCAAAGCTCTTGCCACAGGTGGAGCAGCCATGGGGCTTCTCGCCCGTGTGCACCCGCCGGTGGATCTTCAGCACATTCGCCGTCTTGAAGCGTTTGCCGCAGTCGGAGCAGCTGAAGGGCCTCTCGCTGGAGTGCACGCGGTTGTGCCCCTTCAGGCTGTTGTAGCAGGTGAAGCTCTTGCCGCAGTCCAAGCAGTCGAAGGGGCGTTCTCCCGTGTGCACCCGCCGGTGGATCTCCAGCAGGCACGGCTTCTGCCAGGCCTTGCCACACACGTCACACTCATAACGCTTCTCCTTGTTGTGCCCCGTCATGTGGTCCTCCATCGCAGCTCAGCATCTCGAAGCTCAGCCCGCACACCGGCACCCTGGCCGCTATCAATGGCCGCTCACATCCTCATCACTCTGTCCACAGCAACGGTTCCGAAACCCTGCAGGAGGGGAACACAGAGGGTCAACAAGCTGGCAAACAGGACATTACTAGCACATATTGGGTGCGTTTATGGTGGAGGAAACCATTATAGAATTCTGCGCGGCACAGTTGCGCAGCGGCACAGTTGCTGCCTCACCGCCAGAGACCCGGGCTCGATCCTGACTACGGGTGCTGTCTGTGTGGAGTTTGTACGTTCCCCACTTGACCTGCGTGGGCTTTTACTCCGGGTGCTCCGGTTTCCTCCAACATTTCAAATACGTTCAGGGTTGTAGATTAATCGGCCTCCGCAATATTGTTAAATTGTCCCTAATGTGCGTAGGATAGTTCTAGTGTACGGGGTGGTCGCTGGTCGGCGCGGACTCCACGGGCCGAAATACCTGTTTCCGCGCTTCATCTCTAAACTAAACTAAACCAAAGATGGGTCTCGACCCAAAATGTCACCCATTCATTCTCTCCACAGATGCTGCCTGTCCCTCTGAGTTACTCGAGCACTTTGTGTTTATCTTCTCCGCAGATGCTGCCTGACCTGCTGAGTTACTCCAGCACTCTCTCTCTGTCTCTCTCTGTATCTCTCTCTGTATGTTTCTCTCTCTCTTTCTCTCTGTCTCTCTCTCCCTCTCTCCCTGTCACTCTGTTGTCTTCCTCTCTGTAACTATCTTGCTTTCTCCCTCTCTCGATCTCACTCTCTCTCTCTCTCTCTCTGTCTCTCCCTCAGTCTCTCCCTCAGTCTCTCTCTGTCTCTCTCTATCTGTCTCTCTCACTCTCTCTCTCTCTCCCTCTCTCTCCCTCTCACCGTTGCTTCTCTCTCTGTCTCTTTCTCACTATCGCTCGCTCTATCCTCCTCTCTCTCTCTCTCTCTCTCTCTCCCTCTCTCTACATCTCTCACTCTCTGTCTCTCTCTTTCTGTCTCTGTCTCTCTCTTGGTCTCCCTCTCTCTCTCCCCCTCTGTCCCTCAGTCTCCTGCTGTCTTTCTCCCTCTGCCTCTCTCTGCCTGTCTCTCTCCCTCACTCTCTCTCTCTATCTATCTCTCTCTCTCGCTCTCTCTCTCCATCTGTCTCATTCTCTGTATCTCTCTCTGCGTCGGTCTCTCTCTCTGTCTCTCTCTCTCTCTGTCTCTCTGTATTGAGTCTAGAAGTTGGGAGGTCACATTGCTGTTGTACAAGACGTTGGTGAGGTTGCATTTAGAGTATTGCATTCAGTTCTGGGCACCGTGTTACAGGAAAGATGTTGTTGAGCTTGGAAAGGGAGCGGAGAAGATTTACGAGGATGTTGCCAGGACTTGAGGGGCCTGAGCTACAGGGAGAGGTTGGGGAAGACTGGGACTTTATTCCTTGGAGCACAGGAGGATGAAGAGTGATCTTATAGAGGTGTACAATATAAGATCTATCTCACCAGAGGAATAGATCGGGTAGACGCACAGAGTCTCTTGCCCTGAGTAGGGGAATCACGGATCCGAGGACATGTGTTCAAGGTGAGTGAGGCCGGGGTGGGAAAAATTGAACAGGAATCTGAGGGGCAACTTTTCCACACAGTGGTTGTGTGGAACGAACCGCCGGAAGAACGTAGTTGAGGCTGGGACTATCGCAACATTAGAACAGGTGCATGGATAGGACACGTTTGGAGGGATATGGGCCAAATGCTGGCAGGTGGTTCTTGTGTAGACGGGGCATGTTGGTCAGGGTGGGGCTAATGTAGATGGGGCATGTTGGTCAGGGTGGGACTAGTGTTGATGGGGCATGTTGGTTGGGGTGGGACTAGTGTAGATAGGCATGTTGGTCGGGGTGGGCCTTGTGTAGATGGGGCATGTTGGTCGCGGTGGGACTAGTGTAGATGGGGCATGTTGGTCTGGGTGGGACTAGTTTAGATGTGGCATGATGGTCGTGGAGGGACAAGTGTAGATGAGGCAAGTTGTTCGGGGTGGGCCTCCTAGTGTAGATGAGACATGCTGATCGGGGTGGGACTCGTGTCCATGGGGCATGTTGGTCGGGGTGAGACTAGAGTAGATGCGACATGTTAGTCGGGATGGGACTAGTGTAGATGGAACATATTGATCGGGCTGGGACTAGTGAAGATGGGGCATGTTGGTCGGGGTGGGACTAGTGTAGATGGGGCATGTTGGTCTGGGTGGGACTTGTGTAGATGGGGCATGTTGGTCGGGTGGGAATAGTGTAGATGGGGCATGTTGGTCTGGGTGGGACTAGTGTAGATGGGGCATGTTGGTCTGGGTGGGACTAGTGTAGATGGGGCATGTCGGTCTGGGTGGGACTAGTGTAGATGGGGCATGTTAGTCGGGGTGGGACTAGAGTAGATGGGACATGTTGGTCAGGGTGGGGCTAGTGTAGATGGGGCATGTTGGTCGGGGTGGGGCTAGTGTAGATGGGGCATGATAGTCGGGGTGGGACTAGTGTTGATGGGGCATGTTGGTCGGGTGGGACTAGTGTTGATGGGGCATGTTGGTCGGGGTTAGCCTAGTGTAGATGGGGCATGTTGGTCGGGGTGGGACTAGTGTAGATGGGTCGTGTTGGTCGGGGTGGCACTAGTGTAGATGGGGCATGTTGTTCGGGGTGGGACTAGTGTAGATGGGGCATATTGGTCAGGTGGGAAGTAGTGTAGATGGGGCATGTTGGTCTGGGTGGGACTAGTGTAGATGGGGCATGAGGCCCAGGGAGCCGTTGGTGAGAGGGGAGCAGTACCTGCGCTGTAAGTATAAAATACACCGCGGGGCTTGTTTCCACAGAGGCCCAGGGAGCCGTTGGTGAGAGGGGAGGAGTACCTGCGCTGTAAGTATAAAATACACCGCGGGGCTTGTTTCCACAGAGGCCCAGGGAGCCGTTGGTGAGAGGGGAGGAGTACCTGCGCTGTAAGTATAAAATACACCGCGGGGCTTGTTTCCACAGAGGCCCAGGGAGCCGTTGGTGAGAGGGGAGGAGTACCTGCGCTGTAAGTATAAAATACACCGCGGGGCTTGTTTTCACAGAGGCCCAGGGAGCCGTTGGTGAGAGGGGAGGAGTACCTGCGCTGTAAGTATAAAATACACCGCGGGGCTTGTTTCCACAGAGGCCCAGGGAGCCGTTGGTGAGAGGGGAGGAGTACCTGCGCTGTAAGTATAAAATACACCGCGGGGCTTGTTTCCACAGAGGCCCAGGGAGCCGTTGGTGAGAGGGGAGGAGTACCTGCGCTGTATGTATAAAATACACCGCGGGGCTTGTTTCCACAGAGGCCCAGGGAGCCGTTGGTGAGAGGGGAGGAGTACCTGCGCTGTAAGTATAAAATACACCGCGGGGCTTGTTTCCACAGAGGCCCAGGGAGCCGTTGGTGAGAGGGGAGGAGTACCTGCGCTGTATGTATAAAATACACCGCGGGGCTTGTTTCCACAGAGGCCCAGGGAGCCGTTGGTGAGAGGGGAGGAGTACCTGCGCTGGAACCTGCGACCAAATCGCAAACGTTCCAGAGAAGGAGTCTGGGGGAAGCCTCTGATTGGTTCAGAGGAAGCCTCTGATTGGTTTACTTTTTTACATTTTTGCCTTTAGGCTCAGGATTCTGGCAGTAAAGGATTCTGGGAGTTAAGGGTACACTATTTATTAGTAAAGGTTAACGGATAAAGTTTTGTGTTTTTTAATATTTAATATAGTTAAATTGGGAGTAGGATATGTCGGTGGAGATTGGCCCCGTGGTTTGCTCAGCCTGCAACATGTGGGAGATCAGGGATATGGTCGGTGTCCCTGGTGACTACGTTTGCAGGAAGTGGGTCCAGCTACAGCTCCTGGCAGACCGCATTGAACGATTGGAGCTGCGGCTGGATACATACTGGAGCATCCACGACGCTGAGAAAGTCGTGGATAGCACGTACAGTGAGTTGGTCACACCGCAGGTAAAAGGTAAGAGGGCAGAAAGGGAACGGGTGGCCAATAGTCAGCAAAGCAGCAGGCAGGTAGTGCAGGAGTCCCCTGCGGTCATCTCCCTCCTAAACAGGTATACCATTTTGGAAACTGTTGAGGGAGATTGCTCATCAGGGGAAGGCAGCAGCAGCCAAGTTCATGGCACCATGGGTGGCTCTGCGGCACATGAGGGGGGGGAAAGAGTGGAAGGGCAATAGTAATAGGGGATTCAATTGTCAGGGGAATAGATAGGCATTTCTGCGGCCGCAAAAGAGACTCCAGGATGGTATGTTGCCTCCCTGGTGCAAGGGTCAGGGATGTCACTGAACGGCTGCAGAACATTCTGGAGGGGGAGGGTGAACAGCCAGTTGTCGTGGTGCATATTGGCACCAACGATATAGGTAAAAAAAGGGATGAGGTCCTACAGGATGAATTTAGGGAGCTAGGAGATAAGCTTAAAAGTAGGACCTCAAAGGTAATAATCTCTGGATTACTACCAGTACCACGGGCCAGTCAGAGCAGAAATAGGAGGATATTGCAGATGATTACGTGGCTTGAAAAATGGTGCAAGGGGGAGGGATTCAAATTTTTAGGGCATTGGAACCAGTTCTGGGGGAGGTGGGACCAGTACAAACAGGACGGTCTGCACCTGGGCTGGAATGGAACCAATGTCCTTGGGGGAGTGTTTGCTAGTGCTGTCGGGGAGGATTTAAACTAATATGGCAGGGGGATGGGTACAAGAGCAGAGGGGCAGGGGGGTGTAAAATGAAGGTAGAAGCAATAGGTAGCAAGGTGAAAAGTAAAAGTGGCAGGCAGACAAAACCAGGGCAAAAATCAAAAAGGGCCACTTTTCAACATAATTGTATAAGGGGTAAGAGCGTTGTAAAAACAAGCCTGAAGGCTTTGTGTCTCAATGCAAGGAGTATTCGTAATAAGGTGGATGAGTTGAACGTGCAGATAGCCATTAATGATTATGATATAGTTGGGATCACGGAGACATGGCTCCAGGGTGACCAAGGCTGGGAGCTGAACATCCAGGGATATTCAATATTCAGGAGGGATAGAGAGAAAGGAAAAGGAGGTGGGGTAGTGTTGCTGGTTAGAGAGGAGATTAACGCAATGGAAAGGAAGGACATTAGTTTGGAGGATGTGGAATCGGTATGGGTAGAGCTGCGAAACAATAAGGGGCAGAAAACGCTGGTGGGTGTTGTGTACAGGCCACCTAACAGTAGTAGTGAAGTTGGAGATGGTATCAAACAGGAAATTAGAAATGCTTGTGACAAAGGCAAAGCAGTTATAATGGGTGACTTCAATCTACATATAGATTGGGTGAATCAAATTGGCAGGCGTGCTGAGGAAGAGGATTTCTTGGAATGTATGCGGGATAGATATCTAAATCAACATGTAGAGGAACCAACGAGAGAGCTGGCTATTTTAGACTGGGTATTGAGTAATGAGGAAGGGTTAGTTAGTAGTCTTGTTGTGCGTGGCCCCTTGGGCAAGAGTGACCATAATATGGTTGAGTTCTTCATTAGGATGGAGAGTGACATTGTTAATTCAGAAACAATGGTTTTGAACTTAAAGAAAGGTAACTTTGAGGGTATGAGACGTGAATTGGCCAAGATTGACTGGCAATTAATTCTAAAAGGGTTGACGGTGGATATGCAATGGAAGGCATTTAAAGACTGCATGGATGAACTACAAAAATTGTTCATCCCAGTTTGGCAAAAGAATAAATCAGGGATGGTAGTACATCCATGGATAACAAGGGAAATCAGGGATAGTATCAAAGCAAAGGATGATGCGTACAAATTAGCCAGAAAAAGCAGCATACCGGAGAACTGGGAGAAATTCAGAGACCAGCAGAGGAGGACAAAGGGCTTAATTAGGAAAGGAAAAATGGATTATGAAAGAAAACTAGCAGGGAACATAAAAACTGACTGCAAAAGTTTTTATAGATATGTGAAAAGAAAGAGATTAGTTAAAACAAATGTAGGTCCCTTGCAGTCAGAAACAGGTGAGTTGATCATGGGGAACCAGGATATGGCGGACCAATTGAATAACTACTTTGGTTCCGTCTTCACTAAGGAAGACATAAATGATCTGCCGGAAATAGCAGGGGCCCGCGGGTCAAAGGAGGTGGAGGAATTGAGTGAAATCCAGGTTAGTCGAGAAGTGGTGTTGGGAAAATTGAATGGATTAAAGGCCGATAAATCCCCAGGGCCAGATAGGCTGCATCCCAGAGTACTTAAGGAAGTAGCTCCAGAAATAGTGGATGCATTACTAATAATCTTTCAAAACTCTTTAGATTCTGGAGTAGTTCCAGAGGATTGGCGGGTAGCAAATGTAACCCCACTTTTTAAGAAGGGAGGGAGAGAGAAAACGGGGAATTACAGACCAGTTAGTCTAACATCGGTAGTGGGGAAACTCCTAGAGTCAGTTATTAAAGATGGGATAGCAGCACATTTGGAAAGTGGTGAAATCATTGGACAAAGTCAGCATGGATTTACGGAAGGTAAATCATGTCTGACGAATTTTATAGAATTTTTCGAGGATGTAACTAGTAGCGTGGATAGGGGAGAACCAGTGGATGTGGTGTATCTGGACTTCCAGAAGGCTTTCGACAAGGTCCCACATAAGAGATTAGTATACAAACTTAAAGCACATGGTATTGGGGGTTCGGTATTAATGTGGATAGAGAACTGGCTGGCAAACAGGAAGCAAAGAGTAGGAGTAAACGGGTCCTTTTCACAATGGCAGGCAGTGACTAGTGGGGTACCGCAAGGCTCAGTACTGGGACAACAGCTATTTACAATATATATTAATGATCTGGATGAGGGAATTGAAGGCAATATCTCCAAGTTTGCGGATGACACTAAGCTGGGGGGCAGTATTAGGTGTGAGGAGGATGCTAGGAGACTGCAAGGTGAGTTGGATAGGCTGGGTGAGTGGGCAAATGTTTGGCAGATGCAGTATAATGTGGATAAATGTGAGGTTATCCATTTTGGTGGCAAAAACGGGAAAGCAGATTATTATCTAAATGGTGGCCGATTGGGAAAGGGAGAGATACAGCGAGACCTGGGTGTCATGGTACACCAGTCATTGAAGGTAGGCATGCAGGTGCAGCAGGCAGTAAAGAAAGCAAATGGTATGTTGGCTTTCATAGCAAGAGGATTTGAGTATAGGAGAGGGAGGTTCTACTGCAGTTGTACAGGGTCTTGGTGAGACCACACCTGGAGTATTGCGTGCAGTTATGTTGGTCGGGGTGGGATTAGTGTAGATGGGGCTTGTTCGGCGGGGAAGGACTAGTGTAGATGGGGCATGTTGGTCGGGGTGGGACTAGTTTAGATGCGGCATGTTGGTCGGGGTGGGACTAGTGTAGATGGGTCGTGTTGCTCGGGATAGCACTAGTGTAGATGGGCCATGTTGGTCAGGGTGGGACTAATGTAGATGGGGCACGTTGGTCGGGGTGGGACTAGTGTAGATGGGGCATGTTGGTTGGGGTGCGACTAATGTAGATGGGCATGTTGGTCGGGGTGGGACTAGTGTGGATAGGGTTTGTTGGTCGGGGTGGGACTAGTGAAGATGCGGCATGTTGGTCGGGGTGTGCCAGGTGTAGATGGGGCATGTTGGTCGGGGTGGGTCTAGTGTAGATGGGTCATGTTGGTCGGGGGGGACTAGTGTAGATGGGGCATGGTAGTCGGGGTGGGGCCTGTGTAGATGGGGCATGATGGTCTGGGTGGGACTAGTGTACATGTGGCATGATGGTCGTGGAGGGACTAGTGTAGATGGGGCAAGTTGGTCAGGGTGGGCCACCTAGTGGAGATGGGGCATGTTGGTCGGGGTGGGACTAGTGTAGATAGGGCATGTTGGTTGGGGTGGGACTGGTGTAGATGGGCATGTTGGTCGGGGTCAGACTAGTGTAGATGGAGCATGTTGGTCGGGGTTAGCCTAGTGTAGATGGGGCATGTTGGTCGGGGTGGGACTAGTTTAGATGCGGCATGTTGGTCGGGGTGGGACTAGTGTAGATGGGTCGTGTTGCTCGGGATAGCACTAGTGTAGATGGGCCATGTTGGTCGGGGTGGGACTAATGTAGATGGGGCACGTTGGTCGGGTGGGACTAGTGTAGATGGGGCATGTTGGTTGGGGTGCGACTAATGTAGATGGGCATGTTGGTCGGGGTGGGACTATTGTAGATGGGGCATGTTGGTCGGGTGAGACTAGTTTAGATGTGGCATGTTGGTCGGGGTTAGCCGAGTGTAGATGGGGCATGTTGGTCGGGTGGGACTAGTGTAGATGAGGCATGTTGGTTGGGGTGGGTCTGGTGTAGATGGGCATGTTGGTCGGGGTGACACCTGGAGTATTGCGTGCAGTTATGGTCTCCAAATCTGAGGAAGGACATTATTGCCATAGAGGGAGTGCAGAGAAGGTTCACCAGACTGATTCCTGGGATGTCAGGACTGTCTTACGAAGAAAGACTGGATAGACTTGGTTTATACTCTCTAGAATTTAGGAGATTGAGAGGGGATCTTATAGAAACTTACAAAATTCTTAAGGGGTTGGACAGGCCAGATGCAGGAAGATTGTTCCCGATGTTGGGGAAGTCCAGGACAAAGGGGCACAGCTTAAGGATAAGGGGGAAATCCTTTAGAACCGAGATGAGGAGAACTTTTTTCACACAGAGAGTGGTGAATCTCTGGAACTCTCAGCCACAGAGGGTAGTTGAGGCCAGTTCATTGGCTATATTTAAGAGGGAGTTAGATGTGGCCCTTGTGGCCAAGGGGATCAGAGGTTATGGAGAGAAGGTAGGTACGGGATACTGAGTTGGATGATCAGCCATGATCATATTGAATGGCGGTGCAGGCTCGAAGGGCCGAATGGCCTACTCCTGCACCTAATTTCTATGTTTCTATGTTAGTGTAGATGGGGCATGTTGGTCGGGGTGGGACGAATGTAGATGGGACAAGTTGTTCGGGGTGGGTCTAGTGTAGATGGGGCTTGTTGGTCGGGGTGGGACTAGTGTTGATGGGGCATGTTGGTTAGGGTTAGCCTAGTGTAGATGGTGCATGTTGGTCGGAATGGGACAAGTGTAGATGAGGCATGTTGGTCGGAGTGGGACCAGTGTAGCTGGGGCGTGTTGGTCAGGAGGGACTAGTTTAGATGGGGCATGTTGGTCGGGGTGGGACTAGTGTAGATGGGTCGTGTTGGTCGGGGTGGCACTAGTTTAGATGGGGCATGTAGTTCGGGGTGGGACTAGTGTAGATGGGGCAAGTTGGTCGGGGTGAGACTAGTGTAGATGGTGCATGTTGGTCGGAATGGGACAAGTGTAGATGAGGCATGTTGGTCGGAGTGGGACCAGTGTAGCTGGGGCGTGTTGGTCAGGAGGGACTAGTTTAGATGGGGCATGTTGGTCGGGGTCAACCTAGTTTAGATGGGGCATGTTGGTCCGTGTGGGAGTAGTGTAGATGGGGCATGTTGGTCGGGGTGGATCTAGTGTAGATGGGGAATGTTAGTCGGGTGAGACTAGTTTAGATATGGCATGATGGTCGGGGTGGGACAAGTGTTGATGGGGCATGTTGGTCGGGGTGGGACTAGTGTAGATGGGGCATGTTGGTCGGGGTGAGACTAGTGTAGATGGGGCATGTTGTTCGGGGTGGGACTAGTGTAGATGGAGCATGTTGGTCGGGGTGGGACTAGTGTACATGGGGCATGTTGGTCGGTGTGGGAGCAGTGTAGATGGGGCATGTTGGTCGGGGTGGGTCTAGTGTAGATGGGTCATGTTGGTCGGGGTGGGACCAGTGTAGATGGGGAATGTTAGTCGGGGTGGGACTAGTGTAGATGGGGCATGTTGGTCGGGGTGGCACTAGTGGAGATGGGGCATGTTGATCGGGGTGGCACTAGTGTAGATGGGGCATGTTGGTCGGGGTGGGACTAGTGTACATGGGGCATGTTGGTCGGGGTGGGACTAGTGTAGATGGGACATGTTGGTCGGACGGGGACTATGTAAATTATGTAAATTATGTTGTGTCTTAGGTCTATTTGTTTGTAATGTATGGCTGCAGAAACGGCATTTCGTTTGGACCTCAAGGGGTCCAAATGACAATTACATTGTATCTTGTATCTTGTATCTTGTAGATGGGCATGTTGGTTGGGGTGGAACTAGCGTAGATGGGGAGTGTTGGTCGGGTGGGACTAGTTTAGATCTGGCATGATGGTCTGGGCGGGACTAGTGTAGATTGGTCGTGTTGGTCGATGTGGCACTAGTGTAGATGGGGAGTGTTGTTCGGGCAGGGATTAGTGTAGATGGGGCATGTTGTTCGGGGTGGGACTAGTGTAGATGGGGCATGTTGGTTGGGTGGGAAGTGGTGTAGATGGGGCATGTTGGTCGGGGTGGGACTAATGTAGATGAAGCCTGTTGGTCGGGGTGGGACTAGTGAAGATGCGGCATGTTGGTCGGTGTGGGCCAGGTGTAGATGGGGCATGTTGGTCGGGGGGGACTAGTGTAGATGGGGCATGGTAGTCGGGGTGGGGCCTGTGTAGATGGGGCATGATGGTCTGGGTGGGACTAGTGTAGATGTGGCATGATGGTCGTGGAGGGACTAGTGTAGATGGGGCAAGTTGGTCAGGGTGGGCCACCTAGTGGAGATGGGGCATGTTGGTCGGGGTGGGACTAGTGTAGATAGGGCATGTTGGTTGGGGTGGGACTGGTGTAGATGGGCATGTTGGTCGGGGTCAGACTAGTGTAGATGGAGCATGTTGGTCGGGGTGGGTCTAGTGTAGATGGGGCATGTTGATTGGGGTGGGACTAATGTAGATGGGGCATGTTGGTCGGGGCGGGGCTAGTGTAGATGGGGCATGTTGGTCGGCGTCGGACTAGTTTAGATGTGGCATGTTGGTCGGGGTGGGATTAGTGTTGATGGGGCATGTTGGTCGGGGTTAGCCTAGTGTTTATTGGGGCAAGTTGGTCGGGGTGGGACTAGTGTAGATGGGGCATGTTGGTCACGGCGGGACTAGTGTAGATGGGGCATGTTGTCCGGGGTGGGACTAGTGGAGATGGGGCTTGTTGGTCTGTGTGGGACTATTGTAGATGGGGCTTGTTGGTCTGGGTGGGACTATTGTAGATGGGGCATGTTGGTCGGGGTGGGACTAGTATAGATGGGGCATGTTGTTCAGGGTGGGACTAGTGTAGATGGGGCTTGTTGGTCAGGGTGGGACTAGTGTAGATGGGGCATGTTGGTCGGGGTGGCACTCGTGTAGATGGGGCATGTTGGTCTGGGTGGGACTATTATAGATGGGGCATGTTGGTCAGGGTGGGACTAGTGTAGATGGGACATGTGGTTGGGGTGGGACTTGTGTAGATGGGGCATGTGGTTGGGGTGGGACTAGTGTAGATGGGACATGTTGGTCGGGGTGGGACTAGCATAGATGGGGCATGTTAGTCGGGGGGGGGCTTGTGTATATTGGGGCATATTGGTCGGGGTGGGACTAGTGTTGATGGGGCATGGTGGTCGGGGTGGGACTAGTGTAGATGGGGCATGTTGGTCGGGGTGGGTCTAGTGTAGATGAGGCATGTTGGTCGGGGTAGGACTAATGTGGATGGGGCATGTTGGTCGGCGTGGGACTAGTTTAGATGTGGCATGATGGTCGGGGAGGGACTAGTGTTGATGGGGCATGTTGGTCGGGGTTAGCCTAGTGTAGATGGGGCATGTTGGTCGGGGTAGGACTAATGTAGATGGGGCATGTTGTTCGGGGTGGGACTAGTGTAGATGGGGCATGTTTGTCGTAGTGGGACTAGTGTAGATGGGGCATGTTGGTCGGGTGGGAAGTAGTGTAGATGGGGCATGTTGGTCGGGGTGGGACTAGTGTAGATGGGGCTTGTTGGTCGGTGTGGGAGTAGTGTAGATGGGGCATGTTGGTCGGAGTGGGACTAGTGTAGATGGGGCATGTTGGTCGGGGTGGGACTAGTGTAGATGGGGCATGTTGGTTGGGGTGGAACAGGTGGAGATGGGCCGTGTTGGTCGGGTGGCACGTGTAGATGGGGCATGTTGTTCGGGGTGGGAGTAGTGTAGATGGGGCATGTTGGTCGGGGTGGGACTAGTGTAGATGGGGCATGTTGGTTGGGGTGGAACAGGTGGAGATGGGCCGTGTTGGTCGGGTGGCACGTGTAGATGGGGCATGTTGTTCGAGGTGGGAGTAGTGTAGATGGGGCATGTTGGTCGGGTGGGAAGTAGTGTAGATGGAGCATGTTCGTCGGGGTGGGACTAATGTAGATGGGGTGTTGGCCGGGGTGGGACTAGTGTAGATGAGGCATGTTAGTCAGGGTGGGGCCTGTGTAGATGGGGCATGTTGGTCGGGGTGGGATTAGTGTAGATGGGGCTTGTTGGGCGGGGTGGGACTAGTGTCGATGGGGCATATTAGTCGGGGTGGGGCCTGTGTAGATGGGGCATGTTGGTCGGGGTGGGAATAGTATATGAAAAAAAAAAAAAATGAAATGAAATGATTCAATTTATTGTCATTGTCAGTGTACAGTACAGAGACAACGAAATGCATTTTATACATATATATAAGTATATATGGGGCATGTTGGCCTGGGTGGGACGTGTAGATGTGGCATGATGGTCGTGGAGGGATTTGTTGGTCCGGCTGGGACTGGTGTAGATGGGGTATGTTGGTTGGGGTGGGTCTTGTCCAGATGGGCATGTTGGTCGGGGTGAGACTAGTGTAGATGGCATGTTGGTCGGTGTGGGTCTAGTGTAGATGGGGCGTGATGGTCGGATGGGACTAGTTTAGATGTGGCATCATGGTTGGGGAGGGATTAGTGTTGACGGGGCATGTTGGTCGGGGTTAGCCCAGTGTAGATGGGGCAAGTTGGTCGGGGTGGGACTAGTGTAGATGGGGCATGTTGTTCGGGGTGGGACTAATGCAGATGGGGCTTGTTGGTCTGGGTGGGACTATTGTAGATGGGGCATGTTGGTCTGGGTGGGACTATTGTAGATGGGGCATGTTGGTCGTGGTGGGACTAGTGTGGATGGGGCTTGTTGCTCTGGTGGGACTAGTGTAGATGGGGCGTGTTGGTCGGGGTGGGACTCGTGTAGATGGGGCATGTTGGGCGGGGTGGGACTATTGTAGATGGGGCATGTTGGTCGAGGTGGGACTAGTATGGATGGGGCATGTTGGTCGGGGTGGGCCGTGTAGATGGGGCATGTGGTCGGGGTAGGATTAATGTAGATGGAGCATGTTGGTCGGAGTGGGACCAGTGTAGATGGGACATGTGGTTGGGGTGGGACTTGTGTAGATGGGGCATGTGGTTGGGGTGGGACAGGTGTAGATGGGGCATGTTGTTCGGGGTGGGATTAGTGTAGTTGGGGCTTGTTGGTCGGGGTGGGAATAGTGTAGATGGGGCATGTTGGTCGGGTGGGAAGTAATGTAGATGGGGCATGTTGGTCGGGGTGGGACTATTGTAGGTGGGGCTTGTTGGTCGGGGTGGGACTAGTGTAGATGGGGCATGTTGGTCGGAGTGGGACTAGTGTAGATGGGGCATGTTGATCGGGGTGCGACTAGTGTAGATGGGGCATGTTGGTTGGGGTGGGATAGGTGGAGATGTGGCATGTTGGTCGGGGTGGCACTTGTGTAGATGGGGCATGTTGTTTGGGGTGGGAGTAGTGTAGATGCAGCATGTTGGTCGGGTGGGAAGTAGTGTAGACGGAGCATGTTCGTCGGGGTGGGACTAATGTAGACGTGGTGTTGGCCGGAGTGGGACTAGTGTAGATGAGGCCTGTTGGTCGGGGTGGGATTAGTGTAGATGGGGCGTGTTGGGCGGGGTGAGAATAGTGCAGATGAGGCATGTTGGTCGGAGTGGGACTAGTGTAGATGGACATGTTGGTCTGGGTGGGACTATTGTAGATGGGGCATGTTGGTCGGGGTGGGACTAGTGTAGATGGACATGTTGGTCGGGGTGGGACTATTGTAGATGGGGCATGTTGGTCGGGGTGGGACTAGTGTAGATGGGGCATGTTGGTCGAGGTGGCACTAGTGTAGATGGGGCATGTTGGGCGGGGTGGGACTATTGTAGATGGGGCATGTTGGTCGAGGTGGGACTAGTGTAGATGGGGCATGTTGGTCGGGGTGGGCCGTGTAGATGGGGCATGTGGTCGGGGTAGGAGTAGTGTAGATGGGACATGTTGGTCGGGGTGAGACAAGTGTAGATGGCGTGTTGTTCGGTGTGCGGCTAGTGTAGATGCGGCATGTTGGTCGGGGTGGGACTAGTGTAGATGGGGCGTGTTTGTCGGATGGGACTAGTTTAGATGTGGCATGATGGTCGGGGTGGGATTAGTGTTGATGGGGCATGTTGGTCGGGGTTAGCGTAGTGTAGATGGGGCATGTTGGTCAGGGTGGGACAGGTGGAGATGTGGCATGTTGGTCGGGGTGGGACTATTGTAGATGGGGCGTGTTGGTCGGGGTGGGACTCGTGTAGATGGGGCATGTTGGGCGGGGTGGGACTATTGTAGATGGGGCAAGTTGGTCGAGGTGGGACTAGTATGGATGGGGCATGTTGGTCGGGGTGGGCCGTGTAGATGGGGCATGTGGTCGGGGTGGGACTAGCATAGATGGGGCATGTTAGTCTGGGGGGGCTTGTGTATATTGGGGCATATTGGTCGGGGTGGGACTAGTGTTGATGGGGCATATTGGTCGGGGTGGGACTAGTGTAGATGGGGCATGTTGGTCGAGGTGGCACTAGTGTAGATGGGGCATGTTGGGCGGGGTGGGACTATTGTAGATGGGGCATGTTGGTCGAGGTGGGACTAGTATGGATGGGGCATGTTGGTCGGGGTGGGCCGTGTAGATGGGGCAAGTTGGTCGGGGTGGGACGTGTAGATGGGGCATGTTGTTCGGGGTGGGACTAATGCAGATGGGGCTTGTTGGTCTGGGTGGGACTATTGTAGATGGGGCATGTTGGTCTGGGTGGGACTATTGTAGATGGGGCATGTTGGTCGTGGTGGGACTAGTGTGGATGGGGCTTGTTGCTCTGGTGGGACTAGTGTAGATGGGGCGTGTTGGTCGGGGTGGGACTCGTGTAGATGGGGCATGTTGGGCGGGGTGGGACTATTGTAGATGGGGCATGTTGGTCGAGGTGGGACTAGTATGGATGGGGCATGTTGGTCGGGGTGGGCCGTGTAGATGGGGCATGTGGTCGGGGTAGGATTAATGTAGATGGAGCATGTTGGTCGGAGTGGGACCAGTGTAGATGGGACATGTGGTTGGGGTGGGACTTGTGTAGATGGGGCATGTGGTTGGGGTGGGACAGGTGTAGATGGGGCATGTTGTTCGGGGTGGGATTAGTGTAGTTGGGGCTTGTTGGTCGGGGTGGGAATAGTGTAGATGGGGCATGTTGGTCGGGTGGGAAGTAATGTAGATGGGGCATGTTGGTCGGGGTGGGACTATTGTAGGTGGGGCTTGTTGGTCGGGGTGGGACTAGTGTAGATGGGGCATGTTGGTCGGAGTGGGACTAGTGTAGATGGGGCATGTTGATCGGGGTGCGACTAGTGTAGATGGGGCATGTTGGTTGGGGTGGGATAGGTGGAGATGTGGCATGTTGGTCGGGGTGGCACTTGTGTAGATGGGGCATGTTGTTTGGGGTGGGAGTAGTGTAGATGCAGCATGTTGGTCGGGTGGGAAGTAGTGTAGACGGAGCATGTTCGTCGGGGTGGGACTAATGTAGACGTGGTGTTGGCCGGAGTGGGACTAGTGTAGATGAGGCCTGTTGGTCGGGGTGGGATTAGTGTAGATGGGGCGTGTTGGGCGGGGTGAGAATAGTGCAGATGAGGCATGTTGGTCGGAGTGGGACTAGTGTAGATGGACATGTTGGTCTGGGTGGGACTATTGTAGATGGGGCATGTTGGTCGGGGTGGGACTAGTGTAGATGGACATGTTGGTCGGGGTGGGACTAGTGTAGATGGGGCATGTTGGTCGAGGTGGCACTAGTGTAGATGGGGCATGTTGGGCGGGGTGGGACTATTGTAGATGGGGCATGTTGGTCGAGGTGGGACTAGTATGGATGGGGCATGTTGGTCGGGGTGGGCCGTGTAGATGGGGCATGTGGTCGGGGTAGGAGTAGTGTAGATGGGACATGTTGGTCGTGGTGAGACAAGTGTAGATGGCGTGTTGTTCGGTGTGCGGCTAGTGTAGATGCGGCATGTTGGTCGGGGTGGGACTAGTGTAGATGGGGCGTGTTTGTCGGATGGGACTAGTTTAGATGTGGCATGATGGTCGGGGTGGGATTAGTGTTGATGGGGCATGTTGGTCGGGGTTAGCGTAGTGTAGATGGGGCATGTTGGTCAGGGTGGGACAGGTGGAGATGTGGCATGTTGGTCGGGGTGGGACTATTGTAGATGGGGCGTGTTGGTCGGGGTGGGACTCGTGTAGATGGGGTATGTTGGGCGGTGTGGGACTATTGTAGATGGGGCAAGTTGGTCGAGGTGGGACTAGTATGGATGGGGCATGTTGGTCGGGGTGGGCCGTGTAGATGGGGCATGTAGTCGGGGTGGGACTAGCATAGATGGGGCATGTTAGTCTGGGGGGGCTTGTGTATATTGGGGCATATTGGTCGGGGTGGGACTAGTGTTGATGGGGCATGTTGGTCGGGGTGGGACTAGTGTAGATGGGGCATGTTGGTCGAGGTGGCACTAGTGTAGATGGGGCATGTTGGGCGGGGTGGGACTATTGTAGATGGGGCATGTTGGTCGAGGTGGGACTAGTATGGATGGGGCATGTTGGTCGGGGTGGGCCGTGTAGATGGGGCATGTGGTCGGGGTAGGACTAGTGTAGATGGGACATGTTGGTCGGGGTGAGACAAGTGTAGATGGCGTGTTGTTCGGTGTGCGGCTAGTGTAGATGCGGCATGTTGGTCGGGGTGGGACTAGTGTAGATGGGGCGTGTTTGTCGGATGGGACTAGTTTAGATGTGGCATGATGGTCGGGGTGGGATTAGTGTTGATGGGGCATGTTGGTCGGGGTTAGCGTAGTGTAGATGGGGCATGTTGGTCAGGGCGGGACAGGTGTAGATGTGGCATGTTGGTCGGGGTGGGACTATTGTAGATGGGGCGTGTTGGTCGGGGTGGGACTCGTGTAAATGGGGCATGTTGGGCGGGGTGGGACTATTGTAGATGGGGCAAGTTGGTCGAGGTGGGACTAGTATGGATGGGGCATGTTGGTCGGGGTGGGCCGTGTAGATGGGGCATGTGGTCGGGGTGGGACTAGCATAGATGGGGCATGTTAGTCTGGGGGGGCTTGTGTATATTGGGGCATATTGGTCGGGGTGGGACTAGTGTTGATGGGGCATGTTGGTCGGGGTGGGACTAGTGTAGATGGGGCATGTTGGTCGGGGTGGGATTAGTGTAGATGGGGCTTGTTGGTCGGGGTGGGAGCAGTGTAGATGGGGCATGTTGGTCGGGTGGGAAGTAATGTAGATGGGGCATGTTGGTCGGGGTGGGACTAATGTAGATGGGGCTTGTTGGTCGGGTTGGTACTAGTGTAGATGGCGCATGTTGGTCGGAGTGGGACTAGTGTAGATGGGGCATGTTGGTCGGGGTGGGACTAGTGTAGATGGGGCATGTTGGTTGGGGTGGGACAGGTGGAGATGTGACATGTTGGTCGGGGTGGCACTTGTGTAGATGGGGCATGTTGTTCGGGGTGGGAGTAGTGTAGATGGAGCATGTTGGTCGGGTGGGAAGTAGTGTAGACGGAGCATGTTCGTCGGGGTGGGACTAATGTAGACGGGGTGTTGGCCGGAGTGGGACTAGTGTAGATGAGGCCTGTTGGTCGGGGTGGGTTTAGTGTAGATGGGGCTTGTTGGGCGTGGTGAGAATAGTGTAGATGGGGCAGGTTGGTCGGAGTGGGAGTAGTGAAGATGGGACATGTTGGTCGGGGTGGGACTAGTGTAGACTGGGCATGTTGGTCGGGGTGGGACTAGTGTAGATGGGGCATGTTGGTCGGGTGGGACTAGTGTAGATGGGGCATGTTAGTTGGGGTGCGGCCTGTGTGGATGGGGCATGTTGGTCGGAGTGGGACTAGTGAAGATGGGACATGTTGGTCGGGGTGGGACTAGTGTAGATGGGGCATGTTGGTCAGGGTGGGACTAGTGTAGATGGGGCATGTTGGCCTGGGTGGGACCAGTGTAGAAGGACATGGTGGTCTGGGTGGGACTATTGTAGATGGGTCATGTTGGTCGGGATGGGGCGAGTGTAGATGGGGCATGTTGGTCGGGGTGGCACTCGTGTAGGTGGGGCATGTTGGTCTGGGTGGGACTATTGTAGATGGGGCGTGTTGGTCGAGGTGGGACTAGTATGGATGGGGCATGTTGGTCGGGGTGGGCCGTGTAGATGGGGCATGTGGTCGGGGTAGGACTAGTGTAGATGGAGCATGTTGGTCGGAGTGGGACCAGTGTAGATGGGACTAGTGTAGATGGGGCATGTGGTTGGGGTGGGAGTAGTGTAGATGGGACATGTTGGTCGGGGTGAGACAAGTGTAGATGGCGTGTTGTTCGGTGTGCGGGTAGTGTAGATGCGGCATGTTGGTCGGGGTGGGACTAGTGTAGATGGGGCGTGTTGGTCGGATGGAACTAGTTTAGATGTGGCATGATGGTCGGGGTGGGATTAGTGTTGATGGGGCATGTTGGTCGGGGTGAGACAAGTGTAGATGGCGTGTTGTTCGGTGTGCGGGTAGTGTAGATGCGGCATGTTGGTCGGGGTGGCACTTGTGTAGATGGGGCTTGTTGGGCGGGGTGAGAATAGTGTAGATGGGGCATGTTGGTCTGAGTGGGACTAGTGTTGATGGGGCATGTTGGTCGGGGTGGGAATAGTGTAGATGGGGCATGTTAGTCGGGGTGGGGCCTGTGTGGATGGGGCATGTTGGTCGGGATGGGACGTATAGATGGGGCATGTTGGCCTGGGTGGGACTAGTGTAGATGTGGCATGATGGTCCTGGAGGGATTAGTGTAGATGGGGCAAGTTGGTCGGGGTGGGACGTGTAGATGGGGCATGTTGGTCGGGGTGAGACTAGTGTAGATGGGGCATGTTGGTCGGGATGGGACTAGTGTAGATGGGACATGTTGGTCGGGCTGGGACTAGAGTAGATGGGGTATGTTGGTTGGGGTGGGTCTTGTCCAGATGGGCATGTTGGTCGGGGTGAGACTAGTGTAGATGGCGTGTTGGTCGGGGTGGGACTAGTGGAGATGGAGCGTGTTGGTCGGATGGGTCTAGTTTAGATGTGGCATGATAGTCGGGGTGGGACTAGTGTAGATGGGGCATGTTGGTCTGGGCGGGACTAGTGCAGCTGGGGCATGTTAGTCGTGGTGGGGCTTGTGTATATTGACGCATGTTGGTCGGGGTGGGACTAATGTAGATGGGGCATGTTGGTCGGGGTGGGACTAATGTAGATGCGGCACGTTGGTCGGGGTGGGACTAGTGTAGATGGGGCATGTTGATCGGGGTGGGACTAGTGGAGATGTGGCATGTTGGTCGGGTGGGACTAGTGTAGATGGGGCATGTTGGTCGGTGTGGGACTAGTGTAGATGAGGCATGTTGGTCGGGGTGGGATTAGTGTAGATGGGGCTTGTTGGGCGGGGTGAGACTAGTGTAGATGGGGCATGTTGGTCGGGGTGGGACTAGTGTAGATGGGGCATGTTGGGCGGGGAGGGACTAGTGTAGATGGGGCATGTTGGTCGGGGTGGGACTAGTGTAGATGGGGCATGTTGGTCGGGGTGGGACTAGTGTAGATGGGGCATGTTGGTCGGGGTTAGCCTAGTGTAGATGGGGCATGTTGGGCAGGGAGGGAGTAGTGAATATGGGGCATGGTGGCCTGGGTGGGACTAGTGTAGATGTGGCATGAGGGTCCTGGAGGGATTAGTGTAGATGGGGCAAGTTGGTCGGGGTGGGATGTGTAGATGGGGCATGTTGGTCGGGCTGGGACTAGTGTAGATGGGGCATGTTGGTCAGGCTGGGACTAGTGTAGATGGGGCATGTTGGTCGGGCTGGGACTAGTGTAGATGGGGTATGTTGGTTGGGGTGGGTCTTGTCCAGATTGGCATGTTGGTCGGGGTGAGACTAGTGTAGATGGCGTGTTGGTCGGTGTGGGATTAGTGTAGGGGCTTGTTGGGCGGGGTGGGACTAGTGTAGATGGGGCATGTTGGTCGGTGTGGGACTAGTGTAGATGGGGCATGTTGATCGGGGTGCGACTAGTGTAGATGGGGCATGTTGGTTGGGGTGGGATAGGTGGAGATGTGGCATGTTGGTCGGGGTGGCACTTGTGTAGATGGGGCATGTTGTTTGGGGTGGGAGTAGTGTAGATGGAGCATGTTGGTCGGGTGGGAAGTAGTGTAGACGGAGCATGTTCGTCGGGGTGGGACTAATGTAGACGGGGTGTTGGCCGGAGTGGGACTAGTGTAGATGAGGCCTGTTGGTCGGGGTGGGATTAGTGTAGATGGGGCGTGTTGGGCGGGGTGAGAATAGTGCAGATGAGGCATGTTGGTCGGAGTGGGACTAGTGTAGATGGACATGTTGGTCTGGGTGGGACTATTGTAGATGGGTCGTGTTGGTCGGGGTGGGACTAGTGTAGATGGGACATGTTGGTCGGGGTGGGACTAGTGTGGATGGGGCATGTTGGTCGGGGTGGGACTAGTGTAGATGGGTCGTGTTGGTCGGGGTGGGACTAGTGTAGATGGGGCATGATGGTCGGGTGGGAAGTAGTGTAGATGGGGCATGTTGGTCGGTGTGGGATTAATCTAGATGGCGCTTGTTGGTCGGGGTGGGACCAGTGTAGATGGGGCATGTTGGTCGGAGTGGGACTAGTGTAGATGGGGCATGTTGGTCAGGGTGGAACAGGTGGAGATGTGGCATGTTGGTCGGGGTGGCACTTGTGTAGATGGGGCATGTTGTTCGGGCGGGACTAGTGTAGATGGGGCTTGTTGGGCGGGGTGAGAATAGTGTAGATGGGGCATGTTGGTTGGAGTGGGACTAGTGTAGATGGGACATGTTGGTCGGGGTGGGAATATTGTAGATGGGGCATGTTAGTCGGGGTGGGGAACTGTGTGGATGGGGCATGTTGGTCGGGGTGGGACTTGTATAGATGGGGCATGTTGGCCTGGGTGGGACTAGTGTAGATGTGCCATGATGGTCCTGGAGGGATTAGTGTAGATGGGGCAAGTTGGTCAGGGTGGGACATGTAGATGGGGCATGTTGGTCAGGGTGAGACTAGTGTAGATGGCGTGTTGGTCGGTGTGGGGCTAGTGTAGATGAGGCATGTTGGTCGGGGTGGGACTAGTGTAGATGGGGCGTGTTGGTCGGATGGGTCTAGTTTAGATGTGGCATGATGGTCGGGGTGGGATTAGTGTTGATGGGGCATGTTGGTCAGGGTTAGCCTAGTGTAGATGGGGCATGTTGGTTGGGGTGGGACTAGTGTAGATGGGGCATGTTGGTCGGCATGGGACTAATGTAGATGAGGCTGTTGGTCGGGGTGGGATTAGTGTAGATGGGGCTTGTTGGGCGGTGAGGGACTAGTGAAGATGGGGCATGTTGGGCGCGGTGCGACTAGTGTAGATGGGGCATGTTGGTCGGTGAGGGACTAGTGAAGATGGGGCATGTTGGTCTGGGTGGGACTAGTGCAGATGGGGCATGTTAGTTGTGGTGGGGCTTGTGTATATTAGTGCATGTTGGTCGGGGTGGGACTAATGTAGATGCGGCACGTTGGTCGGGGTGGGACTAGTGTAGATGGGGCATGTTGGTCGGGGTAGTACTAGTGTAGATGGGGCATGTTGGTCGGGTGGGACGTGTAGATGGGGCATGTTGGTCAGTGTGGGACTAGTGTAGATGAGGCATGTTGGTCGGGGTGGGACTAGTGTAGATGGGGCATGTTGGTCGGGGTGGTACTAGTGTAGATGGGGCATGTTGGTCGGGGTGGGACTAGTGTAGATGGGGCATGTTGGTCGGGGTGGGACTAGTGTACATGGTCATGTTGGTCTGGTTGGGACTATTGTAGATGGGGCATGTTGGTCGGTGTGGGACTAGTGTAGATGGGGCATGTTGGTCGGGGTGGGACTCGTGTAGATGGGGCATGTTGGTCGGGGTGGGACTAGTGTAGATGGGGCATGTTGGTCGGGGTGGGACAAGTGTAGATGGGGCATGTTGGTCGGGGTGGGACTAGTGTAGATGGGGCATGTTGGTCTGGGTGGGACTATTGTAGATGGGGCATGTTGGTCTGGGTGGGACTATTGTAGATGGGGCATGTTGGTCGGGGTAGACCTAGTGTAGATGGAGCATGTTGGTCTGGGTGGGACTATTGTAGATGGGGCATGTTGGCCGGGGTGGGACTCGTGTAGATGGGGCATGTTGGTCGGGGTGGGACTAGTGTAGATGGGGCATGTTGGTCGGGGTGGGACAAGTGTAGATGGGGCATGTTGGTCGGGGTGGGACTAGTGTAGATGGGGCATGTTGGTCGGGGTGGGACTAGCATAGGTGGGGCATGTTAGTCGGGTGGGGCTTGTTTATATTGGGGCATATTGGTCGGGGTTGGACTAGTGTTGATGGGGCATGTTGGTCGGGGTGGGACTAGTGTAGATGAGGCATGTTGGTCGGGGTGGGACTAGTGTAGATGGGGCATGTTGGTCGGGGTGGGACTAGTGTAGATGGGGCATGTTGGTCGGGGTTGGCCGTGTAGATGGGGCATGTGGTCGGGGTCGGACTAGTGTAGATGGGGCATGTTGGTCGGGGTGGGTCTAGTGTAGTTGGGTCATGTTGGTCGGGGTGGGACTGGCATAGATGGGGCATGTTAGTCGGGTGGGGCTTGTGTATATTGGGGCATGTTGGTCGGGGTGGGACTAGTGTAGATGAGGCATGTTGGTCGGGGTGGGACTAGTGTAGATGGGGCATGTTGGTCGGGGTGGGACTAGTGTTGATGGGGCATGTTGGTCGGGGTGGGACTAGTGTAGATGGGGCATGTTGGCCGGGGTAGTACTAATGTAGATGGGGCATGTTGGTCGGTGTGGGACTAGTGTAGATGGGGCATGTTGGGCGGGGAGGGACTAGTGTAGATAGGGCATGTTGGTCGGGGTGGGACTAGTGTAGATGGGGCATGTTGGTCGTTGTGGGACTAGTGTAGATGGGGCATGTTGGTCGGGGTGGGACTAGTGTACATGGTCATGTTGGTCTGGTTGGGACTATTGTAGATGGGGCATGTTGGTCGGTGTGGGACTAGTGTAGATGGGGCATGTTGGTCTGGGTGGGACTAGTGCAGATGGGGCATGTTAGTTGTGGTGGGGCTTGTATATATTAGTGCATGTTGGTCGGGGTGGGACTAATGTAGATGCGGCACGTTGGTCGGGGTGGGACTAGTGTAGATGGGGCATGTTGGTCGGGGTGGGTCTAGTGTAGTTGGGTCATGTTGGTCGGGGTGGGACTAGCATAGATGGGGCATGTTAGTCGGGTGGGGCTTGTGTATATTGGGGCATGTTGGTCGGGGTGGGACTAGTGTAGATGAGGCATGTTGGTCGGGGTGGGACTAGTGTAGATGGGGCATGTTGGTCGGGGTGGGCCTTGTAGATGGGGCATGTGGTCGGGGTCGGACTAGTGAAGATGGGGCATGTTGGTCGGGGTGGGTCTAGTGTGGTTGGGTCATGTTGGTCGGGGTGGGACTAGCATAGATGGGGCATGTTAGTCGGGTGGGGCTTGTGTATATTGGGACATGTTGGTCGGGGTGGGACTGGTGTAGATGGGGCATGTTGTTTGGGGTGGGAGTAGTGTAGATGCAGCATGTTGGTCGGGTGGGAAGTAGTGTAGACGGAGCATGTTCGTCGGGGTGGGACTAATGTAGACGTGGTGTTGGCCGGAGTGGGACTAGTGTAGATGAGGCCTGTTGGTCGGGGTGGGATTAGTGTAGATGGGGCGTGTTGGGCGGGGTGAGAATAGTGCAGATGAGGCATGTTGGTCGGAGTGGGACTAGTGTAGATGGACATGTTGGTCTGGGTGGGACTATTGTAGATGGGGCATGTTGGTCGGGGTGGGACTAGTGTAGATGGACATGTTGGTCGGGGTGGGACTATTGTAGATGGGGCATGTTGGTCGGGGTGGGACTAGTGTAGATGGGGCATGTTGGTCGAGGTGGCACTAGTGTAGATGGGGCATGTTGGGCGGGGTGGGACTATTGTAGATGGGGCATGTTGGTCGAGGTGGGACTAGTGTAGATGGGGCATGTTGGTCGGGGTGGGCCGTGTAGATGGGGCATGTGGTCGGGGTAGGAGTAGTGTAGATGGGACATGTTGGTCGGGGTGAGACAAGTGTAGATGGCGTGTTGTTCGGTGTGCGGCTAGTGTAGATGCGGCATGTTGGTCGGGGTGGGACTAGTGTAGATGGGGCGTGTTTGTCGGATGGGACTAGTTTAGATGTGGCATGATGGTCGGGGTGGGATTAGTGTTGATGGGGCATGTTGGTCGGGGTTAGCGTAGTGTAGATGGGGCATGTTGGTCAGGGTGGGACAGGTGGAGATGTGGCATGTTGGTCGGGGTGGGACTATTGTAGATGGGGCGTGTTGGTCGGGGTGGGACTCGTGTAGATGGGGCATGTTGGGCGGGGTGGGACTATTGTAGATGGGGCAAGTTGGTCGAGGTGGGACTAGTATGGATGGGGCATGTTGGTCGGGGTGGGCCGTGTAGATGGGGCATGTGGTCGGGGTGGGACTAGCATAGATGGGGCATGTTAGTCTGGGGGGGCTTGTGTATATTGGGGCATATTGGTCGGGGTGGGACTAGTGTTGATGGGGCATATTGGTCGGGGTGGGACTAGTGTAGATGGGGCATGTTGGTCGAGGTGGCACTAGTGTAGATGGGGCATGTTGGGCGGGGTGGGACTATTGTAGATGGGGCATGTTGGTCGAGGTGGGACTAGTATGGATGGGGCATGTTGGTCGGGGTGGGCCGTGTAGATGGGGCAAGTTGGTCGGGGTGGGACGTGTAGATGGGGCATGTTGTTCGGGGTGGGACTAATGCAGATGGGGCTTGTTGGTCTGGGTGGGACTATTGTAGATGGGGCATGTTGGTCTGGGTGGGACTATTGTAGATGGGGCATGTTGGTCGTGGTGGGACTAGTGTGGATGGGGCTTGTTGCTCTGGTGGGACTAGTGTAGATGGGGCGTGTTGGTCGGGGTGGGACTCGTGTAGATGGGGCATGTTGGGCGGGGTGGGACTATTGTAGATGGGGCATGTTGGTCGAGGTGGGACTAGTATGGATGGGGCATGTTGGTCGGGGTGGGCCGTGTAGATGGGGCATGTGGTCGGGGTAGGATTAATGTAGATGGAGCATGTTGGTCGGAGTGGGACCAGTGTAGATGGGACATGTGGTTGGGGTGGGACTTGTGTAGATGGGGCATGTGGTTGGGGTGGGACAGGTGTAGATGGGGCATGTTGTTCGGGGTGGGATTAGTGTAGTTGGGGCTTGTTGGTCGGGGTGGGAATAGTGTAGATGGGGCATGTTGGTCGGGTGGGAAGTAATGTAGATGGGGCATGTTGGTCGGGGTGGGACTATTGTAGGTGGGGCTTGTTGGTCGGGGTGGGACTAGTGTAGATGGGGCATGTTGGTCGGAGTGGGACTAGTGTAGATGGGGCATGTTGATCGGGGTGCGACTAGTGTAGATGGGGCATGTTGGTTGGGGTGGGATAGGTGGAGATGTGGCATGTTGGTCGGGGTGGCACTTGTGTAGATGGGGCATGTTGTTTGGGGTGGGAGTAGTGTAGATGCAGCATGTTGGTCGGGTGGGAAGTAGTGTAGACGGAGCATGTTCGTCGGGGTGGGACTAATGTAGACGTGGTGTTGGCCGGAGTGGGACTAGTGTAGATGAGGCCTGTTGGTCGGGGTGGGATTAGTGTAGATGGGGCGTGTTGGGCGGGGTGAGAATAGTGCAGATGAGGCATGTTGGTCGGAGTGGGACTAGTGTAGATGGACATGTTGGTCTGGGTGGGACTATTGTAGATGGGGCATGTTGGTCGGGGTGGGACTAGTGTAGATGGACATGTTGGTCGGGGTGGGACTAGTGTAGATGGGGCATGTTGGTCGAGGTGGCACTAGTGTAGATGGGGCATGTTGGGCGGGGTGGGACTATTGTAGATGGGGCATGTTGGTCGAGGTGGGACTAGTATGGATGGGGCATGTTGGTCGGGGTGGGCCGTGTAGATGGGGCATGTGGTCGGGGTAGGAGTAGTGTAGATGGGACATGTTGGTCGTGGTGAGACAAGTGTAGATGGCGTGTTGTTCGGTGTGCGGCTAGTGTAGATGCGGCATGTTGGTCGGGGTGGGACTAGTGTAGATGGGGCGTGTTTGTCGGATGGGACTAGTTTAGATGTGGCATGATGGTCGGGGTGGGATTAGTGTTGATGGGGCATGTTGGTCGGGGTTAGCGTAGTGTAGATGGGGCATGTTGGTCAGGGTGGGACAGGTGGAGATGTGGCATGTTGGTCGGGGTGGGACTATTGTAGATGGGGCGTGTTGGTCGGGGTGGGACTCGTGTAGATGGGGTATGTTGGGCGGTGTGGGACTATTGTAGATGGGGCAAGTTGGTCGAGGTGGGACTAGTATGGATGGGGCATGTTGGTCGGGGTGGGCCGTGTAGATGGGGCATGTAGTCGGGGTGGGACTAGCATAGATGGGGCATGTTAGTCTGGGGGGGCTTGTGTATATTGGGGCATATTGGTCGGGGTGGGACTAGTGTTGATGGGGCATGTTGGTCGGGGTGGGACTAGTGTAGATGGGGCATGTTGGTCGAGGTGGCACTAGTGTAGATGGGGCATGTTGGGCGGGGGGGACTATTGTAGATGGGGCATGTTGGTCGAGGTGGGACTAGTATGGATGGGGCATGTTGGTCGGGGTGGGCCGTGTAGATGGGGCATGTGGTCGGGGTAGGACTAGTGTAGATGGGACATGTTGGTCGGGGTGAGACAAGTGTAGATGGCGTGTTGTTCGGTGTGCGGCTAGTGTAGATGCGGCATGTTGGTCGGGGTGGGACTAGTGTAGATGGGGCGTGTTTGTCGGATGGGACTAGTTTAGATGTGGCATGATGGTCGGGGTGGGATTAGTGTTGATGGGGCATGTTGGTCGGGGTTAGCGTAGTGTAGATGGGGCATGTTGGTCAGGGTGGGACAGGTGTAGATGTGGCATGTTGGTCGGGGTGGGACTATTGTAGATGGGGCGTGTTGGTCGGGGTGGGACTCGTGTAGATGGGGCATGTTGGGCGGGGTGGGACTATTGTAGATGGGGCAAGTTGGTCGAGGTGGGACTAGTATGGATGGGGCATGTTGGTCGGGGTGGGCCGTGTAGATGGGGCATGTGGTCGGGGTGGGACTAGCATAGATGGGGCATGTTAGTCTGGGGGGGCTTGTGTATATTGGGGCATATTGGTCGGGGTGGGACTAGTGTTGATGGGGCATGTTGGTCGGGGTGGGACTAGTGTAGATGGGGCATGTTGGTCGGGGTGGGATTAGTGTAGATGGGGCTTGTTGGTCGGGGTGGGAGCAGTGTAGATGGGGCATGTTGGTCGGGTGGGAAGTAATGTAGATGGGGCATGTTGGTCGGGGTGGGACTAATGTAGATGGGGCTTGTTGGTCGGGTTGGTACTAGTGTAGATGGCGCATGTTGGTCGGAGTGGGACTAGTGTAGATGGGGCATGTTGGTCGGGGTGGGACTAGTGTAGATGGGGCATGTTGGTTGGGGTGGGACAGGTGGAGATGTGACATGTTGGTCGGGGTGGCACTTGTGTAGATGGGGCATGTTGTTCGGGGTGGGAGTAGTGTAGATGGAGCATGTTGGTCGGGTGGGAAGTAGTGTAGACGGAGCATGTTCGTCGGGGTGGGACTAATGTAGACGGGGTGTTGGCCGGAGTGGGACTAGTGTAGATGAGGCCTGTTGGTCGGGGTGGGTTTAGTGTAGATGGGGCTTGTTGGGCGTGGTGAGAATAGTGTAGATGGGGCAGGTTGGTCGGAGTGGGAGTAGTGAAGATGGGACATGTTGGTCGGGGTGGGACTAGTGTAGACTGGGCATGTTGGTCGGGGTGGGACTAGTGTAGATGGGGCATGTTGGTCGGGTGGGACTAGTGTAGATGGGGCATGTTAGTTGGGGTGGGGCCTGTGTGGATGGGGCATGTTGGTCGGAGTGGGACTAGTGAAGATGGGACATGTTGGTCGGGGTGGGACTAGTGTAGATGGGGCATGTTGGTCAGGGTGGGACTAGTGTAGATGGGGCATGTTGGCCTGGGTGGGACCAGTGTAGAAGGACATGGTGGTCTGGGTGGGACTATTGTAGATGGGTCATGTTGGTCGGGATGGGACGAGTGTAGATGGGGCATGTTGGTCGGGGTGGCACTCGTGTAGGTGGGGCATGTTGGTCTGGGTGGGACTATTGTAGATGGGGCGTGTTGGTCGAGGTGGGACTAGTATGGATGGGGCATGTTGGTCGGGGTGGGCCGTGTAGATGGGGCATGTGGTCGGGGTAGGACTAGTGTAGATGGAGCATGTTGGTCGGAGTGGGACCAGTGTAGATGGGACTAGTGTAGATGGGGCATGTGGTTGGGGTGGGAGTAGTGTAGATGGGACATGTTGGTCGGGGTGAGACAAGTGTAGATGGCGTGTTGTTCGGTGTGCGGGTAGTGTAGATGCGGCATGTTGGTCGGGGTGGGACTAGTGTAGATGGGGCGTGTTGGTCGGATGGAACTAGTTTAGATGTGGCATGATGGTCGGGGTGGGATTAGTGTTGATGGGGCATGTTGGTCGGGGTGAGACAAGTGTAGATGGCGTGTTGTTCGGTGTGCGGGTAGTGTAGATGCGGCATGTTGGTCGGGGTGGCACTTGTGTAGATGGGGCTTGTTGGGCGGGGTGAGAATAGTGTAGATGGGGCATGTTGGTCTGAGTGGGACTAGTGTTGATGGGGCATGTTGGTCGGGGTGGGAATAGTGTAGATGGGGCATGTTAGTCGGGGTGGGGCCTGTGTGGATGGGGCATGTTGGTCGGGATGGGACGTATAGATGGGGCATGTTGGCCTGGGTGGGACTAGTGTAGATGTGGCATGATGGTCCTGGAGGGATTAGTGTAGATGGGGCAAGTTGGTCGGGGTGGGACGTGTAGATGGGGCATGTTGGTCGGGGTGAGACTAGTGTAGATGGGGCATGTTGGTCGGGATGGGACTAGTGTAGATGGGACATGTTGGTCGGGCTGGGACTAGTGTAGATGGGGTATGTTGGTTGGGGTGGGTCTTGTCCAGATGGGCATGTTGGTCGGGGTGAGACTAGTGTAGATGGCGTGTTGGTCGGGGTGGGACTAGTGGAGATGGAGCGTGTTGGTCGGATGGGTCTAGTTTAGATGTGGCATGATAGTCGGGGTGGGACTAGTGTAGATGGGGCATGTTGGTCTGGGCGGGACTAGTGCAGCTGGGGCATGTTAGTCGTGGTGGGGCTTGTGTATATTGACGCATGTTGGTCGGGGTGGGACTAATGTAGATGGGGCATGTTGGTCGGGGTGGGACTAATGTAGATGCGGCACGTTGGTCGGGGTGGGACTAGTGTAGATGGGGCATGTTGATCGGGGTGGGACTAGTGGAGATGTGGCATGTTGGTCGGGTGGGACTAGTGTAGATGGGGCATGTTGGTCGGTGTGGGACTAGTGTAGATGAGGCATGTTGGTCGGGGTGGGATTAGTGTAGATGGGGCTTGTTGGGCGGGGTGAGACTAGTGTAGATGGGGCATGTTGGTCGGGGTGGGACTAGTGTAGATGGGGCATGTTGGGCGGGGAGGGACTAGTGTAGATGGGGCATGTTGGTCGGGGTGGGACTAGTGTAGATGGGGCATGTTGGTCGGGGTGGGACTAGTGTAGATGGGGCATGTTGGTCGGGGTTAGCCTAGTGTAGATGGGGCATGTTGGGCAGGGAGGGAGTAGTGAATATGGGGCATGGTGGCCTGGGTGGGACTAGTGTAGATGTGGCATGAGGGTCCTGGAGGGATTAGTGTAGATGGGGCAAGTTGGTCGGGGTGGGATGTGTAGATGGGGCATGTTGGTCGGGCTGGGACTAGTGTAGATGGGGCATGTTGGTCAGGCTGGGACTAGTGTAGATGGGGCATGTTGGTCGGGCTGGGACTAGTGTAGATGGGGTATGTTGGTTGGGGTGGGTCTTGTCCAGATTGGCATGTTGGTCGGGGTGAGACTAGTGTAGATGGCGTGTTGGTCGGTGTGGGATTAGTGTAGGGGCTTGTTGGGCGGGGTGGGACTAGTGTAGATGGGGCATGTTGGTCGGTGTGGGACTAGTGTAGATGGGGCATGTTGATCGGGGTGCGACTAGTGTAGATGGGGCATGTTGGTTGGGGTGGGATAGGTGGAGATGTGGCATGTTGGTCGGGGTGGCACTTGTGTAGATGGGGCATGTTGTTTGGGGTGGGAGTAGTGTAGATGGAGCATGTTGGTCGGGTGGGAAGTAGTGTAGACGGAGCATGTTCGTCGGGGTGGGACTAATGTAGACGGGGTGTTGGCCGGAGTGGGACTAGTGTAGATGAGGCCTGTTGGTCGGGGTGGGATTAGTGTAGATGGGGCGTGTTGGGCGGGGTGAGAATAGTGCAGATGAGGCATGTTGGTCGGAGTGGGACTAGTGTAGATGGACATGTTGGTCTGGGTGGGACTATTGTAGATGGGTCGTGTTGGTCGGGGTGGGACTAGTGTAGATGGGACATGTTGGTCGGGGTGGGACTAGTGTGGATGGGGCATGTTGGTCGGGGTGGGACTAGTGTAGATGGGTCGTGTTGGTCGGGGTGGGACTAGTGTAGATGGGGCATGATGGTCGGGTGGGAAGTAGTGTAGATGGGGCATGTTGGTCGGTGTGGGATTAATCTAGATGGCGCTTGTTGGTCGGGGTGGGACCAGTGTAGATGGGGCATGTTGGTCGGAGTGGGACTAGTGTAGATGGGGCATGTTGGTCAGGGTGGAACAGGTGGAGATGTGGCATGTTGGTCGGGGTGGCACTTGTGTAGATGGGGCATGTTGTTCGGGCGGGACTAGTGTAGATGGGGCTTGTTGGGCGGGGTGAGAATAGTGTAGATGGGGCATGTTGGTTGGAGTGGGACTAGTGTAGATGGGACATGTTGGTCGGGGTGGGAATATTGTAGATGGGGCATGTTAGTCGGGGTGGGGAACTGTGTGGATGGGGCATGTTGGTCGGGGTGGGACTTGTATAGATGGGGCATGTTGGCCTGGGTGGGACTAGTGTAGATGTGCCATGATGGTCCTGGAGGGATTAGTGTAGATGGGGCAAGTTGGTCAGGGTGGGACATGTAGATGGGGCATGTTGGTCAGGGTGAGACTAGTGTAGATGGCGTGTTGGTCGGTGTGGGGCTAGTGTAGATGAGGCATGTTGGTCGGGGTGGGACTAGTGTAGATGGGGCGTGTTGGTCGGATGGGTCTAGTTTAGATGTGGCATGATGGTCGGGGTGGGATTAGTGTTGATGGGGCATGTTGGTCAGGGTTAGCCTAGTGTAGATGGGGCATGTTGGTTGGGGTGGGACTAGTGTAGATGGGGCATGTTGGTCGGCATGGGACTAATGTAGATGAGGCTGTTGGTCGGGGTGGGATTAGTGTAGATGGGGCTTGTTGGGCGGTGAGGGACTAGTGAAGATGGGGCATGTTGGGCGCGGTGCGACTAGTGTAGATGGGGCATGTTGGTCGGTGAGGGACTAGTGAAGATGGGGCATGTTGGTCTGGGTGGGACTAGTGCAGATGGGGCATGTTAGTTGTGGTGGGGCTTGTGTATATTAGTGCATGTTGGTCGGGGTGGGACTAATGTAGATGCGGCACGTTGGTCGGGGTGGGACTAGTGTAGATGGGGCATGTTGGTCGGGGTAGTACTAGTGTAGATGGGGCATGTTGGTCGGGTGGGACGTGTAGATGGGGCATGTTGGTCAGTGTGGGACTAGTGTAGATGAGGCATGTTGGTCGGGGTGGGACTAGTGTAGATGGGGCATGTTGGTCGGGGTGGTACTAGTGTAGATGGGGCATGTTGGTCGGGGTGGGACTAGTGTAGATGGGGCATGTTGGTCGGGGTGGGACTAGTGTACATGGTCATGTTGGTCTGGTTGGGACTATTGTAGATGGGGCATGTTGGTCGGTGTGGGACTAGTGTAGATGGGGCATGTTGGTCGGGGTGGGACTCGTGTAGATGGGGCATGTTGGTCGGGGTGGGACTAGTGTAGATGGGGCATGTTGGTCGGGGTGGGACAAGTGTAGATGGGGCATGTTGGTCGGGGTGGGACTAGTGTAGATGGGGCATGTTGGTCTGGGTGGGACTATTGTAGATGGGGCATGTTGGTCTGGGTGGGACTATTGTAGATGGGGCATGTTGGTCGGGGTAGACCTAGTGTAGATGGAGCATGTTGGTCTGGGTGGGACTATTGTAGATGGGGCATGTTGGCCGGGGTGGGACTCGTGTAGATGGGGCATGTTGGTCGGGGTGGGACTAGTGTAGATGGGGGCATGTTGGTCGGGGTGGGACAAGTGTAGATGGGGCATGTTGGTCGGGGTGGGACTAGTGTAGATGGGGCATGTTGGTCGGGGTGGGACTAGCATAGGTGGGGCATGTTAGTCGGGTGGGGCTTGTTTATATTGGGGCATATTGGTCGGGGTTGGACTAGTGTTGATGGGGCATGTTGGTCGGGGTGGGACTAGTGTAGATGAGGCATGTTGGTCGGGGTGGGACTAGTGTAGATGGGGCATGTTGGTCGGGGTGGGACTAGTGTAGATGGGGCATGTTGGTCGGGGTGGGCCGTGTAGATGGGGCATGTGGTCGGGGTCGGACTAGTGTAGATGGGGCATGTTGGTCGGGGTGGGTCTAGTGTAGTTGGGTCATGTTGGTCGGGGTGGGACTGGCATAGATGGGGCATGTTAGTCGGGTGGGGCTTGTGTATATTGGGGCATGTTGGTCGGGGTGGGACTAGTGTAGATGAGGCATGTTGGTCGGGGTGGGACTAGTGTAGATGGGGCATGTTGGTCGGGGTGGGCCGTGTAGATGGGGCATGTGGTCGGGGTCGGACTAGTGTAGATGGTGCATGTTGGTCGGGGTGGGTCTAGTGTAGTTCGGTCATGTTGGTCGGGGTGGGACTAGCATAGGTGGGGCATGTTAGTCGGGTGGGGCTTGTTTATATTGGGGCATGTTGATCGGGGTGGGTCTAGTGTAGTTGGGTCATGTTGGTCGGGGTGGGACTAGCACAGGTGGGGCATGTTAGTCGGGTGGGGCTTGTTTATATTGGGGCATATTGGTCGGGGTTGGACTAGTGTTGATGGGGCATGTTGGTCGGGGTGGGACTAGTGTAGATGAGCATGTTGGTCGGGGTGGGACTAGTGTTGATGGGGCATGTTGGTCGGGGTGGGACTAGTGTAGATGGGGCATGTTGGCCGGGGTAGTACTAATGTAGATGGGGCATGTTGGTCGGTGTGGGACTAGTGTAGATGGGGCATGTTGGGCGGGGAGGGACTAGTGTAGATAGGGCATGTTGGTCGGGGTGGGACTAGTGTAGATGGGGCATGTTGGTCGTTGTGGGACTAGTGTAGATGGGGCATGTTGGTCGGGTGGGACTAGTGTACATGGTCATGTTGGTCTGGTTGGGACTATGTAGATGGGGCATGTTGGTCGGTGTGGGACTAGTGTAGATGGGGCATGTTGGTCTGGGTGGGACTAGTGCAGATGGGGCATGTTAGTTGTGGTGGGGCTTGTATATATTAGTGCATGTTGGTCGGGGTGGGACTAATGTAGATGCGGCACGTTGGTCGGGGTGGGACTAGTGTAGATGGGGCATGTTGGTCGGGGTGGGTCTAGTGTAGTTGGGTCATGTTGGTCGGGGTGGGACTAGCATAGATGGGGCATGTTAGTCGGGTGGGGCTTGTGTATATTGGGGCATGTTGGTCGGGGTGGGACTAGTGTAGATGAGGCATGTTGGTCGGGGTGGGACTAGTGTAGATGGGGCATGTTGGTCGGGGTGGGCCTTGTAGATGGGCATGTGGTCGGGGTCGGACTAGTGAAGATGGGGCATGTTGGTCGGGGTGGGTCTAGTGTGGTTGGGTCATGTTGGTCGGGGTGGGACTAGCATAGATGGGGCATGTTAGTCGGGTGGGGCTTGTGTATATTGGGACATGTTGGTCGGGTGGGACTGGTGTAGATGGGGCATGTTGGTCGGGGTGGGACTAGTATAGATGGGGCATGTTGGCCTGGGTGGGACTAGTGTAGATGTGGTATGATGGTCCGGGAGGGATTAGTGGAGATGGGGCAAGTTGGTCGGGGTGGGACGTGAAGATGGGGCATGTTGGTCGGGCTAGTACTTGTGTAGATGGGGCATGTTGGTCGGGCTGGGACTAGTGTGATGGAGTATGTTGGTTGGGGTGGGGCTAGTGTAGATGAGGCATGTTGGTCGGGGTGGGACTAGTGTAGATGGGGCGTGTTGGTCGGTGTGGGACTAGTGTAGATGAGGCATGTTGCTCGGGGTGGATTAGTGTAGATGGGGCATGTTGGTCAGGGTTAGCCTAGTGTAGATGGGGCATGTTGGTCGGGGTGGGACTGATGTAGATGCGGCACGTTGGTCGGGGTGGGACTAGTGTAGATGGGGCATGTTGGTCGGCTGGGACTAGTGTAGATGGGGTATGTTGGTCGGGTGGGACTAGTGTAGATGGGGCATGTTGGTCGGTGTGGGACTAGTGTAGATGAGGCATGTTGCTCGGGGTGGGATTAGTGTAGATGGGGCATGTTGGTCAGGGTTAGCCTAGTGTAGATGGGGCATGTTGGTTGGGGTGGGACTAGTGTAGATGGGCATGTTGGTCGGCATGGGACTAATGTAGATGAGGCATGTTGGTCAGGGTGGGATTAGTGTAGATGGGGCTTGTTGGGCGGTGAGGGACTTGTGAAGATGGGGCATGTTGGTCGTGGTGGGACTAGTGTAGATGGGCATGTTGGTCTGGGTGGAACTATTGTAGATGGGGCATGTTGGTCGGGGTGGCCGTGTAGATGGGGCATGTGGTCGGGGTCGGATTAGTGTAGATGGGGCATGTTGGTCGGGGTGGGTCTAGTGTAGTTGGGTCATGTTGGTCGGGGTGGGACTAGCATAGATGGGGCATGTTAGTCGGGTGGGGCTTGTGTATATTGGTGCATGTTGGTTGGGGTGGGACTAGTGTAGATGGGGCATGTTGGTCCTGGAGGGATTAGTGGAGATGGGGGCAAGTTGGTCGGGGTGGGACGTGAAGATGGGGCATGTTGGTCGGGGTGAGACTAGTGTAGATGGGGCATGTTGGTCGGGGTGGGACTAGTGTTGATGGGGCATGTTGGTCAGGGTTAGCCGAGTGTAGATGGGGCATGTTGGTTGGGGTGGCACTAGTTTAGATGGGGCATGTTGTCCTGGGTGGGACTAGTGTAGATGTGGCATGATGGTCCTGGAGGGATTAGTGGAGATTTGGCAAGTTGGTCGGGGTGGGACGTGAAGATGGGCATGTTGGTCGGGGTGAGACTAGTGTAGATGGGGCATGTTGGTCGGGATGGGACTAGTGTAGATGGGACATGTTGGTCGGGCTGGGACTAGTGTAGATGGGGTATGTTGGTTGGGGTGGGACGCTTAGGAAGGGCAAGGGGCAGAGGCAGGAACGAGTGAGTACCCCAGTGTCTGTACACCTTGAAAATAAGTACAGGTACTCCTGTTTGAGTATGGTTGGGGGGACAGCCTGCCGTGGGGGAAAGGTAGGGGGAAGGAGGGGAAAAAAGAGGAGGGCAATAATGATTGGGGACTCTATAGTTAGGGGGTCGGATATGCGATTCTGTGGACGCAGTCGGGAGACCCGGATGGCGGTCTGCCTCCCTGGTGCCAGGGTCTCGGATGTGTCTCAACGCATCCAAGGTATCCTGAAATCAGAGGGAGAGGAGCCTGAGGTCGTGGTACATATAGGTACCAATGACATAGCTAAAAAAAGAGAAGTCCTGAAGGGAGGATTTTGGGAGTTGGGAGGAGAGTTAAGGAAAAGGACCAAAAAGTAACAATCTCAGGATTACTGCCTGTACCACGCGACAGTGAGAGTAGGAATGGAGCGAGGTGGAGGATAAATGCGTGGCTGAAGGACTGGTGCAGAGGGCAGGGATTCAAGTTTCTGGATCATTGGGACTTCTTTTGGGGAAGGTGGGACCTGTACAGAAAGGACGGGTTGCACTTGAACTCGAGGGAGACCAATATCCTGGCGGGGAGATTTACAAATGCTACTGGGGAGACTTTAAACTAGAATGGTTGGGGGAGGGACTCAAATAGAGAAAGCTAGTAGACAGAGTGTGAGGCAGGAGGCAGAGAAGAGAAGCACTCGGACCCAAAATCTAGGGGAGAAAGAAGAAAAAGAAAATAAACAGAGAATAAGAGGAGGTGGGTTTCTTAAATGTGCATATTTTAATGCTAGGAGCATTGTAAGAAAGGTGGACGAGCTTAGAGTCTGGATAGATACCTGGAAGTATGATGTTGTGGCGATCAGTGAAACATGGTTGCAGGAGGGCTGTGATTGGAAACTAAATATTCCAGGATTTCGTTGTTTCAGGTGTGATAGAATTGGAGGGGCAAGAGGTGGAGGTGTTGCATTGCTTGTTAGGGAAGATATTACAGCAGTGCTTTGGCAGGATAGATTGGAGGGCTCATCTAGGAAGGCTATTTGGGTGGAACTGAGAAGTGGGAAAAGTGTAGCAACACGATTAGGGGTGTATTATAGACCGCCAAATGGGGATCGAGAATTGGAAGAGCAAATATGTAAGGAGATAGCAGATATTAGTAGAAAGCACAAGGCAGTGATTGTGGGAGATATGAATTTTCCACACATAGACTGGGAAACACATTCGGTAAATGGGCTGGATGGTTTGGAGTTTGTAAAATGTGTGCACGATAGTTTTTTGCAACAATACATAGAGGTACCTACTAGAGAAGGGGCACTGCTGGACCTCCTGTTAGGAAATGAGACAGGTTAGGTGGCGGAGGTATGCGTTGGGGAGCACTTTGGGTCCAGTGATCACAATAGCATTAGTTTTCAATATAATTTATGGAGAGGGTCAGAACTGGACCTAGGGTTGAGATTTTTGATTGGAGAAAGGCTAGAAGCAAGTAG